>PVKN010038182.1:0-11112 GCA_004027915.1 Capromys pilorides
AAGTACCAGAACTGGAGGAGGAGTGTTGGGACGGCACAGTGCAAAGATGGAGGTGGGAGCGGCTGGTGAGGAGGCCAGAGACGTTCTCAGGCCTTCTAGACCTTTCTGTGGACTTTCTCCCTCCAAGCGAGAAGATGAAGAAATGAAAATGTCAAGTTGTGCTTCTATTCAGTGACTTGAAGAAAAGTCAGACAGGATGATGGACGTGAGGAAAGGAGTCTATGGGGTGGTCTCTGGGAGCCTCTCTATGGCGGTGACACTGGAGCCCAGACCAGAAAGTGGAGAAGGAGCCAGAAATTCAAAGGCGTGGGGTGGGGGGTGAGAACGAGAGTGGCCGGGCCTCGGGAAATGAAACCAGAAGTGAAGCCACCCGGCCGGGCCTGAGCAGGAGCCTCCGCCAGCCGGGGAAGAAGGGCGGTCGGGGGAGCGTCCCGCCCGTCCCGCCCCCGCCTGGCCCGTGGGGAGGGAGGAGGCGCCAGGCCGGCTCCAGGCCTCAGCCGCTGCCTGTCTCCTGCCGAGGGTGGCCGGCCGCCCGGCCGGGGTGGGCAGGTGGGCAGGGGCGGGGCCGGCCTCCCGGCACGCCCGGAGCCGGTGGCCCATCCCCCACTGGGGCCGGCTGGGGACCTTGGACTCTGCCCCGAGGACCTCGGTTGCCTCTGCAGGGCCAGGCTTTTACTTGTTTTAACAGGTGCGACGTTAGGAAAGGAGCTGTAAAATGGGGGTGCCCCTCTTAGAACTGGCCTCTTGCGGGGTACTAACAAGCTCCCCTAGAGGAGAGTCCCCTTCTCTTGGTTATTTTAGGGAAGTCAGACAATTCTAAGAAAACGGTGAGTCAGGTCACATCCCTCCCCTGCACAACACCCGCCCTTCCCCCCCCCCCCCCCAGTGGCTTCTGGCTCATTCAGGGCAAAACTAAGGTTGTCCTGTGAGACCCCCTCTAGACAGACCCTGCAGGATGCACACCTCACCTCTCCACCCGTATCTCCAGGTATCCGCCCGCAAACCTGCTCTGGCCGAACCAGCCACACTAGGCTCCTCCGGGCCTTTGCACTGGCTGCTTGCTCTGCCTGGGTTGTTCCCATGAGATCCACAGGGCTCTCTCCCTGATGTCACTTTCCCTGTGAGGCCTTCTCTACCGTCCCTTCTTTTTTTTAAATTTATTTATTTATTTATTTATTTGTTTGTTTGCTTGTGTTTGTTTCTTTATTTATTCATTTTGTGGCTGGCTCAGCCTGCCCTGGTGGTGGCGCTGGCGCAGCATGTGGTGCCGGGGATCGGACTGCAGGGACTGCAGTCGCCTGAGCCCTCCTAAGCAGGCGCTTTAGAGCACTGAACCATCTCGCCGGCCCCCTCGACCGTCCCTTCTAAATAGCAAAACCTCCCTCCCACTTCCCTGCTTCTTTTTCGCCGTTTATTACCACCTGACTGTACATTTCAACTTTTTTGTGTTTGTTTCCGTTTTCCCTCATAATTACACTTCAATATGTAACTTTTTTTTTGCGGGACCGGAACTTGCACTTGCCAGGCAGGCACTTGTGCCATGGAGCTATCTCCCCATAATTACACTTCAAAAGAACAAAGTTTGTTTCTTTTGTTTTGTTTTGGGGGGACAGGGTCTCACTATGTAGTTCAGGCTGACCTTGAACTCGTCATGGTGATTTTCCAGCCTCAACCTCCCAAGTGCTGGGATGATAGACCCGTGTCACCTTTGAGCACCTACCTGTGTCCAGCACCTTTCTAGGCATGGGGGGCACTGGGCAAAGCACATCACCACCCCTCCTTTCCTTAAACAGCTAAGAAGTAATTTAGGATTGAATGGGGGCTGCTAAGAAAATCATACAGGATGTAAAGGAGTTGCAGCGCCTTGGGCATGTTGAACTAGGAAACGCAAGGGACACTGGGATTGAAACTAGGATAGAAATGGCCTCTGGGAAGACAGCAAGTGCAAAGGGCTTAGAGTAGAAGTGTGTTGATTCCTAGGAGCCCAGCATAGCTAGCCTTACACAGAGAGAAGAGGAGCCTGAACTAGGAAAGTCAGGCTTTGGTGCAGTTAGAATTGTTATCTTTTTGAGACAGGTTCTCCCTATGCCGTTTAGGCTGGCCTTAAGCTCACTCTGGAGCCCAGGCTGATCTCTAACTCTCAAGGATACTCCTGCCTCAGCCTCCCAAGTGCTGACAGCTGACAGGCATGCACCATCTTGCCTGGCTTGGAATGGTTCTTTTTTTTTTTTCAGAACTGGGGATTGAACTCAGGACCCTGCACTTGCCAGGCAAGTGTTTATTCTACTGAGCTATCTCCCCAGCCCCTTGTTTTTGTTTTTTAATGTATTTGGTTGTTATGGGGTCTCACTATGTAGCTCAGACTCAGTGATCCTCCTGTTCTCAGCCTCCCCAGCACTGGCATTACAGGTGTGTGCCACTATGGCCCTGGGCTCTGTGGCCAGCTTGGCCTGCCCTGGGGGTGAGGCTGGCATGGAATGTGCTGCCCCGGATGGAACCATGGTCCCTTCGCTTGCCCAAGCAGTCACTTTAGTCCACTGAGCAGTCTCACTGTCCCCCCCCCCCTTTTTTTTTTTGTCTTTTTGAGATAGGGTCTCACTATGCAGTTCAGACTGGCCTTGAGCTCACTTTGTAGCCAGGCTGGCTTGAACTCACCTCAATCCTCCTGCCTCAGCCTCTCAAGTGCTGAGATTATAGGTGTGTGCCACCACAACAGCTTTTTTTGTCTTTGGTTTCTGTATTTTAAGACAGAGTCTAGAGGGTCTACAGGGTCTCTAGGTAGACCAGGCTTGGACTCATAGTGACCCTATTTACAGCCTCCAAGTGCTGGGATTACAGGCATACGTCACCACGCCCAGTCTCAACAGCTTCTCAGTGTGCCCTGGGGGCAGGCCTAGGGATCAAACCCCTGGCCCCTGTGGCTGCCTGAGCAGGCGCTTTTAAAAGCTATCTGGCTGGCCCTTCCTTGTTCAGTTTTTCAGTCAGTATCTTTAGTTTAGGCTTGCCTCAAATTCATGGTGATCTTCCTGCCTCAGTCTCCCAGTGCTGGGATTCCAGGAATGTGCCACCACACCTGGCTTGCTGTAGGGAGTTTTATGATGGGGCAAGAAACTGCTGGCAGGGCCACTGTGTTCACTCTTCGAATGAGGTCCACTCCCAAGCTGTAGGGTGGACTTTTCCTACTTGGCCCAAATTTGCTGATCAGAGCCTATTTCTTCCTACCTCTAATAAAACTTAGTTATCGTAAAAAAAAAAATAAAGATGTCATCCAAATGACATCTACCTTGGGATGCAAACTTTAATGTGCCCGCCCCCCCCCCCCCTGCCATACTGGGGATTAACTCAGAGCTTTTGCATAGCTAAATCTCCACCTCATCCTTTTTTGAGCCCGTGTTTTACTAGTCTTGAATTTGTAATCTTGCTTCATATCTCCCAGTGCTGGGATTATAGGACTGCCCCACCATACTGGGCTTTAGACAACTCTGCTTTTTCTGTTGTCTTTGAGACTGTGTCTTGCTATCTGGTTCAGGCTGGCTTTAAAGTCACCGTAGCTGAGGCTGGCCTCAAACGGAAGCAATCTTCCTGCCTTAGCCATTCAAGAGCAGGGATTATAGGTGTGTGCCCCCATATCTAGTAGACAGGACTCAAACCATTCACTGTCATAGTGTTTGCGCCTGTCCCACTTTTGGCAGGGAAAGGGTGCAGATGTTTAGAAAACTTACCAGGTCCCTCCCATCACCCCAGTGACCATTAGCAACTTAATACACTATTACTCCTTCCAAAATACTTTTATTTAGAAAAACTTACAAATGAAGCCACCACAAACCCTGCCTTTCTTTTAAATAATGCGGCATGGAGCAGTTTGGTTTCCACTCTATTGCACGTGGTCCGGCCTGGTTATCAATCAGGAGGCTGCTGGGACTGGGGTCCTGCCAAGAAATTGGGGTTCAGCTCATGTAGAGGAGACCCGCCCCTCCCATTCCCTCAAGAGACAAGAGCCTAGGTTGCCAGAACCACCTGGCACCACACCCGTCAACCTCTGACAGGCCCAGCTCCACCAGCTCCCTGAAGCCCCAGCAGTCACAAGGGTAGTGGGCACTGGAGGGAAAAGGCAGAAAAAAGGTGTGAGAACTCACTGACTCCCAGAAACGGAGCCCCTTTAAGGCATTTGGAACAGATAAATTAAATCAGGAAGATCCACCTTCACAGAAGGCTAGGGTAACCAGACACACACATGCAAGACAGTTTGTGGAACCCTGAAATGAGAGGAAAGGAGGCCAGTGACTGTTTAGAACCCCCAATACACACACACATTCTCATTCTCTCTCCTTCATTCTCTCTCTCTCTCTCTCTCTCTAGCCCATCATGGCTAATGTGAGGAAGGACCCTCCCCATTACATTTAGGACCCTAGAATGATTTCCATGATGTGATCGAGTTCATTCCACTCCCAGGACCCTGGGGCACAGAAGAGACTGTGTGGGGGTTCCAGGGGGGCCAATGCAGGCTCCTTTTCCACTGCAGAGGTGTCAATGTCCAGAAAGAAGTCGTCCAGGCCAGAGTCCCCCAGGTACCGGGAGCTCAGTGCTTCTAAGAAGACTGGATCAGGCTGGGGCAGCACTTCATTCTGGAGGCCTGGGGAAGCCATTGGATTTTGAGGTGGTTCTGTCTCATCCATGGAGGTCTCCAGCTCCCTGAGGATTGAGCCAATGGTAGCAGACAGGGAGAAATCCTCTTCACCCAAGAAGAGGGGCTCGGGGGGCAGGGCAGGTGCTGGAGCCATGCGTATGGAGGCCTGGAGCTGCTGCAGGGTATTGTGGATGAGCACGTGCCGGCGGAGGCTGGGTGCTCGGGGACCCAGGCTGCGCTGCTGGACTTTGTCCAGGGAGATACGGAGCAGGGCTTGCTGGTAGCTCCGAAGACCTGCTGGACTCCAGTCCCACTTCCCATCTTCCTCCTCCTCTTCTAAATCGGAGTGTTTCCTCTTCAAGCCACCAACCATGATGCCCTAGGGAGAGAAGAGGGGGAAGGGGGATATAGGGCCATTCACAACACATCCCATTTTCAAAGGCAAGACTGCACAGCTATAGGTGTGTGTGTGTGTGTCTGAGACAGGGTCTCACTATGCACTATGCAGTTCAGGTTGGCCTTGAGCTCAGTTTTGTAGCCCAGGGTGGTCTTGAACTCGTACCAATCCTTCTGCCCCAGTCTTCCAAGTGCTGGGATTATAGGCGTGCACCACCAAGCCCGGCTACAGGTGATTTCTAACTACAAGAACTTCTGTTTTTTTATCTGTAGAAAATTCGGACAGTCTGATCCCCACAGGCTCGAGGTGGTGAGTAAATACATGTGATCAAGATGTAGCTGGGGGAGGGGGGGGGTGCACACCTGTACTCTGAGTTCTGAGCGCTTTGGGAGGCTGAGGAAGATCACAAGTTCAAACCCAGCCTGGACAACTAAGTAACTTAGTAAGTCTGTCTCAAAATAAAAATAAAATGGGGATGGGTAAAGTGTGAAGCTCTGAATTTGATCTTCAGCACTGAAAAAAAAGAAAAAACAAAAATCAAGCTGTAGCGTGCATAGCTGGGCTTTTAAAGCCCTCTTTTTCGCCTTTTGTGGGCTCAAATAGTGAATTTACATACACGAGGCTCCATCTCATTTGCAAAATAAGGTTCCTAACTCAAGTCCCTCTGACTCTTAAAAATTTCCTCTGTATCATTTCTGCAAACACATTACTCAAGAGACAAGTGTGGAGTAGAGACCTGGGCCACAGAAGGGGTCTGTGGGCTTGAATTCAGCCTTGGACGCTGCTGTTATCTTAACTAGTGATGTGATATCACCTATCTGGGTCTGTTTCCCTCAAATGTAAAGTGGGGTTTGTAAAACTGCTTCGCACAGCGTCGGAAGAAGCCACGGGTGATGTGCACAGGACACAGCACACGGCAAGTGCTTAATGAACACACGTTAACTGCCTTTTATTCGTTCAAGAACTTTCTATTGCGTGCCTGATATATTCGTGCCACCTGGCGCTGTTGAAGAGAATCTATTTGTGAGGTGTCCAGGCACTTCTTTACAAGGAAGACTTTTCTTTTACCGAGAGGTTATTTCTGTCCATGAAGTCTTCCTTAACTGACTGGGAGAACTCCCAAGAGCAGAGGAGCCTTCCTCATTCCTCCCAGCCAACCCTTCAGCCTCCCCCAAAGGGCGCCCCATAAGCAAACTTGTTAGAACTCAACTACCGCCAAGCTCCGCCCGGCCCAATCATTGGTCCACGCTCCTCCGGCCCCGCCCTTCCCTGGGTTCTCCATTCTGCCTCCAGGAACGCCCCAATTTGGCCTTAGAGCTTCGGGGAAGTGTGGGCCTCTGGCCGAAAAATACACGCACCCACAACGAGCAGGCACTACAACCCCCAGATGGCCCAGCTCGCTACCAGGGCAGAACTCCCCGCCCTCCCTACAGGCATGCGCACAAGGACCCAGATGATGGGGGCAGGGAACCTGGCCGTCCAGCTGCCGAGCGCCCGCCCGCAGAGCCCCGCCCTCTGTCGCCTCCCCGGGCCGCGGACCTCAGCTCCACGCCCGGAATACCCCTCCCCCACCGGACTCCAGCCTTAAATCTGCTTTCCCTCAGTTCCTTAACATCCCAGAAAACCCGAGATTCTTCCCCAAATTGCCCTCGGGTCTACAGACCTAAACCCTAACCCATCGCTCAAACCTGACAAATGTTCTCCCATCCTCCTCGACAGGGAGCCAGTTGCAGGTATCTCTAATGAGGACCCCCCCGACACACTCTAGCTCCTAGTTTTCCGACTTCCAAACGCGTTTGGACCTCACTTCCAAACTCTGCGTCTGCCTCCAAGATCCGAACACTGAACTCTCCCTGGCACTCTCTCTGCCGCGGCATCCTGGAGTGAAAGATTCCTGACTGTGCTCTTCTTGGTTTCTTCAAATGTTCGGAACCCACAACACTGTGAACCCTCAAAATCAGGCCGTCAGAAAGACCCAAACTGTTTTAATTTTCCGATTCCCCTCCCCAAAACTTCCTTCTCCGGCTTCTCCAAACACCGCAAGTCCCATGTCTCAGCGTCAAGCTCCTTCTACTTGATGGACCTGCCTCTGCTCCCGCCCAGCACCACGGACTCTACCTCCGGCGGGCATTCCGAACCATCCATCGTCACCCTTATTAATCTGTGCCCTGAACTCCCTCCCAAACTCCGCCTCCGCCAATCTCGGGGCGCGCCTCCAACTCTTCCCCAACCACGGTAAATCCCCAGACAGGTGGCCACTCCTACCTCCGCGTCCAGGTTCGCAGCGACCACCTCCCGGAACGCCTGCAGCGTCGCGTCCCACCAAGGCTGGGTAGGAACCTCGCTCACCTCCCTCTTGGCCTCTCGGTCTAGCTTCGGGCCACCCAGCTCCGCCCCGGAGCCGATCCGCGGGTTGCAATTGGCTGGAGTCCTGCCCGCTGCGGGGCGCCTATTGGCTGGGCGGAGCCTTGGCCCTACGCCAGGCGCCCCGCGACTTTTCTTCTTCTTCCAGCGCCAGGGACCATTTAAAGAACTGAGACCTGTCGCGAGCCGGGCTGTGTCTCCAGGATGGAGAGTGGCAGGCGGTCAGTTCCTCTTCTTTCAACTCACAGACCTTGCTCGGACTTCATCAAAACTACCTTCTGCGTCTCCTTTATACCAGGATGGACCTCGTCACGAAGACGTACCGCCTTAGCTTCCTTCCCCCATATCGCTCCCCGGTGGGCGGGGCTGAGCTGCTAAAGGAGGCTCCGTCTGACGCACCTGAATGCTAGCCAATTGCTTGGCGCGGCTTGTGTTGCCTGGGCGACCGTAGCACCGCCCTGCCCCGAAGGCGTGGCCGCTTCTTAATCTTAAAGACTAGTGGAAATGGGTTGGTGTGACCCTCCTTGAGTACCCAGATACCTCATCTTGACATTTTTTTTTTTTTGTTAAGGGAAGGTGATCAGACAGAACTTAGGGGAACTTATTTATTTATTATGGCCGGCTCAGCTTGGCCTGGGGGGGGTGGGTGAAGCTGGCGCAGCATGTGGTGCCGGAGATTGAACCGTGGTCCCTCCCGTTGCCTAAGCTTTCCTAAGCAGGCGCTTTAGACCCCTAAAGCGTCTCGCTGGCCCTCATCTTGACACTCTTAAGGAGGATTGCCTTTGTTCAAACTGCTTACTTTTGTTTTCTTTTTTTTTTTTTTGCGGTGGATGGAACTCTGAACTTTGTACTTGCCAGGCAGGCGCTTATGCTGTTGAGCTATATCCCTGGCCCTCAAACTGCTCACTTTTGTTACAAACCCAGTCACTATCTGTCCTATCTTGCCGTCCTTGCTTTCTAATTGATACTCAGTTTTTCTTTTCTTTTTTATTGACACAGAGTGTCTGCGTAGTTCAGGTTGGCTTGTCTTTTACAATTGTACCTAAACTGGCCTCAAACTCACACTGATCCTCCTGCCTTAGCCTCCCAACTGCTGGGGTTTACAGTCATGTGTCACCACATCTGGCTCCATAGAGCATTTTAGAAAACTGAAAACAGCTGGTCATGGTGGTGCACACCTGTAATCCCAACACTCAGGAGGCTGAGGCAGGACGACCTGTGGGAGTTTTGAGACCAGCCTGGGTTACAAAGTGAGTTCAAGGCCAGCCTGAACTACACAGAGAATCTGTCTCGAAAAATAAGAACAGAAAAAACCTTCACCCCCTCCCAAGATTTTATGTTTTCTTCAAGGTCTTAGCCCCAGCATCTAAAACATGGTCAGGTCCACAACATGCACTCAGAACTGACAATGAACTGCCTCTGGTTCTTAAAGTTGTTTCCTCATCCTGAAAGTGTCCCTTCAGTTCCTAGGGACTCTATCTCCAATGCCATTTCTCTTAGAAACCCTCCCTGAGTTAGGGTCCATTCCGGGCTCTTGTGGCCTCTGGGGCCTGGGGCAGTCACTATCTGATCTGTGGGTCTCCTGAGGCTCCGTACCTTATTGCTCAGCTCAGCATCTAGTATAGGGCTGGACACAGAGTATGCACTCGGTGAAAATTAGTTAACTGCTGCTGCATGTGGCAATGAAATTGAGAGGGCCAAGATAAAACACTGCTGATGTCCACACCAGCAATGCCCAGCCTCAGCCCCTTCCCCAGAGAAGGTGACTTCTCCATCTCTGCCTGGAAAGAGGAAGTTGAGGGGGGTGGGGGGTGGGGGTGTTACTGGGAAGGTACCAAGGGCCTCGAACTTGCTAGGCAAGTAAGTGCTCAACCACTGAGCTGCACCCCAGCCAAGGATGGAGAATTCAAGAATTTTCACCCTGTGCTTCTTCCTGGATACTTCTGTTCTCTGCTCCCCAAGGTGCTTGCCATGGTCTGGCTCTCCCAGCTTCCACTCTTGTCTCCCTATGAGTCCCCCTTTACCCAGTAATTGACGGAAGCTTTATAAAACACTAACCTGAATTGGGTGTAGTGGCACAGTGCCTGGAATTTCAGGACCTGGGAGGCCAAGAGAGGAGGACTGAGTTTCAGACAAGCTTGGATTATGTTTGTTTTATTTTTTCTTTTTGTATTGTTTTTGGCGGGACCGGGGTTCAAACTCACAACCTTGCACTTGCCCAGGCAGGCACTTGTGCCACGGAACTATCTCCCCGGCCCCCAAGCTTGGATTATGGAGTGAGGCCGGCTCGAAACAGTAACAATGAAATGCTGGGCATGATTTCATACACCTGTAATCCACATACACCTGTAATACACTATGGGAGGCTGAGGCAGGAGGATAGCAAATTTGAGCCTACCCTGGGAAATTTAACAAGATCCCATTTGATTATTTGGGGTTTTTCTGTCATTTGGGGATTTATTTTTATTATCTTTTAAAATGTATTTAGTACATTTTAGACTAATACATTTAGATCGTCTACTATACAGATCTGACTTGTAGTGATCTTATTTTGCATCCTCTTAACTGCTGGGATTACAAGCACATGCCACCATGCCCAGTCTCAATCACAGTCTCAGCGCATCCTGGGGCATGGTTGAGTACCATTCCAACTCCTGCATCTGCCTAAACGGGCCTTAAATCTGCTGAGCTATCTAGCCAGCCCTGTTTTTTTTTTTTTTGAGACAGAGTCTCATTATGTAATCTAGCTGGCCTTGAACTTAGAGTGATCCTCTAGCCTCTGTCTCCTGAGTGCTGAGATTACAGGTATATGCCACCACACCTGGCAAGATCCCATCTGAAAATAAAAATGGGTAGAGGAAATAGCTCAGCATCTGGGTTCAACACTCAGTATACTGCCCACAATGGTGGCGCACGCCTGTAATTCCAGCACTTGGGAGGCTGAGGCAGGAGGATTGGTGTGAGTTCGAGACCAGCTTGGGCTACAGAAAGTGAGCTCAAGGCCAGCCTGAACTGCATAGCAAGACACTGTCTCAAAAAAAAGAACAACAACAAAAAAACAAAAACAAAAAATTACCTAGTACACCAAAAAGAGAAAAAACACACACACAACAAGCCATGTTGTGGCTTTCCAGCTTCCTGGCTTTACCCATGTTGCTTCTTCCACGTAGAACACTATTCTGCCCAAAACCTTCTCTTGGCTCCTTAAGCCAAATTTCAGGCTGAACATAGGTCTTTCTTCCACAGAGCCTTCAGGCACCTCAGCTGGGTCTGGCACCCACTCTGGGCTAACAGAGCCCTATATGCTCTCCACATCGCAGCTCTGGCCATTCTGGGTTTCATTCCTTAAGGGTACTTCTCCCAGTCGACTCAGATGCAGGAAATCGGAAAAAGTGGGACTCCTAGGCACTTTGGTGTTATGGTTTTTTGTTTTTTTCTTATTTAATGTATTTGGTATACAGGGTCTCACTACACAGATTGGACTCATAGTGATTCTCCTGTTTTCAGCCTCCCTAGTGCTGGGATGTTCCACCACAGTGGACTTGGTCACCAGCTCAGCGCACCCAGGGGCAGGGCTGGCATGGGACATGGTGCCAGGGGTAGTCCCTGCACTTGCCTAGTCCACTGAGCTATCTCACTGGCTCTTTTTCTTTTCTTTTTTCTTTCTTTCTTTTCTCCATGGTTTGGATTTGAAATGTCCCTCAAATTCAAGTGCTAAAGGCTC
>PVKN010038183.1:0-11108 GCA_004027915.1 Capromys pilorides
AAACTAACCCATGTTTATATCTTCATTTGTTTAAACTACATTTGTTTTTGTGACTAAATAATACTCCATTTTATAGATATACCACATTAGTTTATTCATCAGTTGATGGACATCAGTAAATAGGTTATTTCTGCCTACACTTCCTTTTATCTTGGTTATCAAAAGAAATAGATTGCTGGACCTTTAGTTCACTAGTTTCACCCATCTTTAGTTTCTTTTATAAAAGCAAGTAAGGAAAAGTTTGTTTTGTTTTAATTATGGGAATAAAATATTTTGAAAGAACTTTGAGATGCTAATATATGAATGTGTTTCTAGGTACAATTATCAATAAATATGACAATCTTGGGCCAGCGAGATGGTCCAGTGGTCTAAAGTTTTCCTGCTGAGGAAAGCTTAGGCAACCTTAGGACCACAGATTGATCCCTGGCACCACATGCTGCACCAGCCCCACCCCCAGGGCAGGCTGAGCCAGCCATAAAATAAAATAAAATAAAATAAAATAAAATAAAATAAAAATAATAAATATGACAATCTTATGGTCTCTTTTAGTAATTTGAAGTTCAAAATAAATATGATGATTAAAATCGAGCCAAATCAGTAGAACTCAGGCTGTTTTTTCAAACTATACTACCTCCTACCATCGTTCTAAAAATCACTGATCTGAACCCCCTTCCATAGATGAGAGTTACAGGAATAATTAACAGTCACTATAATATATATTATATTATTTGAATATATAAATTCAAACATGTACATTTAAACGTATATTCAAATAGTGAATATATATATATATATATATATATATATATATATATATATATATATTCAAATGCACATCCTCTCCAAGGTTAGACAAGCATCTCAGCACTGAACTACATCCCCAGCCCTACTTCTTTTTTTCTTGGCAAACATTTATTGAAAAGTTCCTAAGCTAATCCCTTCCAGCATCTAATGGTGTCACATAAGACAGAAGAACCAGAATTCTAGCCTCTGTTCTGGTGCTAATGAGCTGAGAGACCTTGGGCAACTCACTTAGATCCTCAATCTCAAAAACTGGGATGTTGAAACAAAGTATTTTTTTCAGCTTTAAAAAATATAGCTAATCCCTACCCTGAGGTATTCACTAAAAGGAGAGATAACTCTATTTGCCAAATCTTTGTAAACATCTGCATATCGTTTGAATACAGTAACAGTTGAGAAACACTGGACTTTGGCAGAAGAAAACAATGAGCAGTTGCCACCCAAAAACATATGCTCACATTATTGGGGCTGAGATCATGAGAAATAATCCAACTGAGTTGTAATTATTTTTAAATTATAATTCAAAATCCAGTGTTTTAGATTCATTCTCTTACTTTCTGTTTCTGTTTCTTGCCATTGTTGCTAACTCAAATATGAGCACTCACACCAAACTAACAGTCATTGATTGGATTTCACCAGGGGAGAGAAGACTAGTGAGTTCTTGCACTCCAGAGAGATGCCTGAGTTTTGCTTCAGTGAACCTCAGCATTGAGGACCGGCCTAGATGTTTCCACTGCTTCCCCATTCTCATGCCTAAGGCCTGGGGTGTGAAACGTCCATTCTGTCAAACGCGTGGAGTTATTTTCAGAACAGTGGTTAAAAGGAGCCTCTTAATAGTTCAGCGCTCCCCAAAGCAAGAGAATTTCCCTCAGCTGCCTTGTTTCCCAAACAAAATCTCTCCTGCTACATATCCATCTTTTTAATAACAACAAGATCCTATAATTAGATATAATCTTGTCAAGCCCTCTGTTTTAAAGATTTATTCAAAGTCTCAGTTTGTTAAGCAAGAGCATAGTGCATAGATGGGGCTGGAGAGATAGCTCCATGGCACAAGTGCCTGCCTGGCAAGTGCAAGGTCATGAGTTCGAACTCCAATCCTCCCCACCCCCCCCAAAAAAAGCTCAGTGCATAGAATACTGATCATATCACTTAGATGACAGCTCTCTTCATGGGCGCCTTACTCCAAATTTCAATAACAGCTAATTCCTTTCCTCCCAAGCTTCTTCCTCTAAAGTGTCCTTTCCACATTGTGAGTCAGATTGGCCAGTTAAATTACCAGATATAATTGCTACTGTCACATGCAATCAGTTAAAATAATGTTACCAACCTAATAATGATTTACTGTGGCAAAGTGTAGCTGATTTGTTCTCTTTAACTCCAGAGAGGCAGAAATAAGTATATTATACACAATATTCCTGAACTTTACAAATCGAAATATAAGGACCAGTCATGCAAATCTTACTAAACTGAAAAGACAGCAATTTCCAAAAGAAAAAAAAATAACCTATTACTAAAGATCAAAAAAAAAAGTTTTCTAAATGAAATGGGCCAAGCACTCTATTGTTCGAGTCCATGGACAAAAGTGGCTTAGAGAGTCTTTCCTTTCTTAAAGGTTCATATAAGGAAAGGGGTAATGTGAAAAGTACTGCCATTCCTTGACATTGGTTAACATTAAGTGATTCTTAAAGAAGGTAATATGTACTTACTACAAAAGCCTGAAGTAAGATAATCACATTTAATTAACAGCCCAGTTATCAATGGATCTTTCCGTTCTTTCACAATGTTTACATCAAAAAGGTAGAATAGTTTTATTAAAATATAAATATTGAAAGGTGGAAACCAGCTAAAAACTAGTTCCCATATCTAATCATTTCTACCACCTTATGAGACATGTGTTAGTGAATCCAAAGGATGAAACAGACTGTTTAGCACCCTAAAACCACGTGAACACAGTCCAGTGGGATTATTATTGTAGGGAAGTTACACAAATAAAATGTTTCACTGAATCTTATTTCCATGAGCTCAGGCAGTTGCCTCAAGTATTTTTGAATAGCTGTGTACACTTTTAACTTTCTAACTCTCCTTTTAAAATACAGAACAGCTGCTGGCCTGTTCTTCTGCTATGCATAAGTAGCCCACAAAGAACAAAAGTTCTCCATTAATATGCTGAATTATTTTTAACACACTTATATTTCTATCCTGAGTCATCATCCCTGAAAGATGGCAAGCTTCCATCTTCCCAGCTGAGGGGAGCACCTGCAAACTGCAAACCTAAACTGTGACACATTGGTACCAGAAAAACCAATCCTGTTTCATCTGGCCTAAAGACTAAAATATCAAGATTGTTGAGCAGAAACAAGGCAAAAAGTTAACTGCTTCTTATATGTAGTCAACACAGATGTCCAGTTAAACTTTTTCTATCGTAGGCATATGTGTATTATAACAGAGCACAGCCCCTTTAATAAGCCAGAGTTAAAATATAACTACAAGAGAATTTTCAAGAACTTCAACTTTTTAAAATCTTTTAACCTTTCCACAAAAACTAGTTCTGCAGATCTACATTATCTTTAAACAGCTGCATATAACCCTAAAGATTTTGTTAAGAATCTCCAAATTGCTTATTTCCCTTTAAAACTATGTTCCATCTTTAATATTTAAATTGTTTCTTTTAAGTGGTAAATTACTTGTACATTGCTTAAACCAACTGTTTTGAGTTACACTGCCCCACAAGCAGACCCTGGCACAGAACTGAGGTTAGGAAGCTTAGGAGGCCATCTCAGGGAGCACATACAAGGTGGGGAAAAAAAACCAGGAAAGGGAGAGCCATCAAAGAATGAGTGAATTAATGAGTGGGTCGCCTCTGTGGGCAACTGGACATCAGGTTCCTCAGGACCTCAAGGATCCTCTTAGAAATCCTGTGGAATCACCTCAGAATCAGTTCCACTAACGTCAAATAGGCCAGGGCATTTATGCACTAACTCTCATCCCTGTGCTAAGTTTGCCACACACAGAGGCATGCACAAACACGACAGCCTGCAGGTGCACAAGTTCTCTAATGCTGGAAAAGCTCTCAGGCAGGGGGAGTAAAAAGCAAATACTGGACACAGGATACTGTCAGCAAACCAGAAATTCTACCAGAGCCCCAGAAAACCCACATGGCTGAGGGAACCGAAGGTGAGACATCAATATCTGCAAAACTTGATGCCTCTGACAATTCTAATTTGTGATACTGCCTTGATAGCCTAGTACTCCATAAACTTCTTTCTTGATCTTTATTTTATCCTTCTTTTTCTCCATCTTCCACTCCACACCTAAAACTTCTTCTCCTCTAAGTACGATTCAGTTAGTAAGTCAGGCCACACCATATGTGGACCACGTAGTACTAAAGTAGATATACACATACAATATGATGCTGTGTGATATCTTATCATTAATACCAAAAAATCTGTCTGCTCTAGAGCTCCTCATAAGTCAAACTCGAGTACTGTTTAAAATGGGTTGCTCTTCAAAGGTAAATTTTCAGAAAAGCTAAGGAAGCTAACACTTCCAGGCCCCTCCCTTACACCAGCCTTGGCAGAGACCTTGTCTATATGCTCAAACAGTTAGATGCGCCTGTAAAACTTTCAGTGGTAATACATGCTACTTGAATTGAAGCATTGCTCCTTCAGTTTCCCCCACCATGTTTTTCCTAGTGGTCCGTGGCACTGGAGTACGTCATAAGCATCAGAGGAATCCAGCCTGGGTAGTTGCAATTAGGACAGTATTCAGTTTGAATTTAGTGAGATGCATTTAAATAGCTAACAGTTACTTTCATATGTGATCAATTTGTGCTCCTTGCTCACATAGGAATACATTCTAGAAATGTTCCTCACAGGAAAACTGTTGGGAAAAAGGCACCCTTGAACCCACACAAGACCACACTCATGTTAGCTGGCATGAAAGGAACGGTTTATTGATGGCAACTAGCATGTGCCAGGCTGCTCAGTGGACCTGAACAGCAGCCATGGCTGGGGAGGCAGGGTCTTTGTAGAGCAGGGAATGGGGAAAGGTGAGTTGTAAAGTGTCCTTAGCTGGGCCAGGGTGCTCTAGGAGGGCAGGAATGGGGAAGGGGACTCGTAAAATATCCCTGGCTGGGCCAGGGTGTTTGGGGCAGAGATATAGGTCCTTGAAGCAAGCTTAAACGAAGCTATATGTGTAATCAGCAGGGCGCAGACAGTCAAGGTTGCAGCACAACTGCGGTTGGCGCATCTCTGGGAACATCGGAATGCGGGGTGTTGTGGGGGGCTTAACAGTTCCTACCACCCTCTGTGTGGACCTTAACTGACAACAGGCACAAGAGTTCAGGGATAGAAGCTCTATCACACTGTAATGCCTTCCAGTATCCAACACTAGACATAAATAATAGAGAAAAATAAGCTTTGAAATACTGAGAGCCATAAGTCAATCAGTAGAAAATCCTTAATTTTTTTTTTTCTGGTACCAGGAATCCAACTTAGGACAAGTGCTATGCAGACAGGTATGTGCCATTTAGCTATAGCTCCAGTAGGGAAAACCCTTTTATTCATCAGAGTCATAAAATGATAAGCAAAAAATCTGAGTTTTCTTTTTGTTTCTGTAATAGTGGGTTTCATTTTGGCATACTTGTGCATATTTTGATCATTTGTGTGCCCTATAAGCTCTTCTTTCTTCCACACCCCAATCTTCTTTTTCTTCTCTAATAGTCTCCCTTTTTATTTTCTTATCTTGTTTTTTGTTTGTTTGTTTGTTTGTTTTGTATCTTTAGGGAAGGGACTACCGTGTGTTCAGGGTCTCACTACTAGGTTGGACTCATAGTGATCCACCTGTTTACAGCCTCCCAAGAGCTGAGATTACAGGCGTGCGCCACCACGCCCAGTCTCAATTGCTGTTTCAGCACCCCAAGGGGCAGAACCAGGACAGCCAGGCCCAGGGATCAAGCCCCTGGCCCCATATGCCTCTTTGCAGGTCCTTTAATCCACTGAGCTATTTGGCCGGCCCTCTTTTTTTTATTTTTAATTTTAGATTCCATATATGGGAGAAAATGTGATATTTGTCTTTCTGGGTCTGTTTTAGTTTGATTAAAATGATTTCCAATTTCATCTATGTTCCTATAAATGACATAATTTTGTTCTTCTTTGTGACTGAACAATATTCCACTGTATACATACATCACATTTTCTTTACCCGATTTTGTGAATTGTGGTGCAATAAACATGGGTAGGCAGGTTTCTCTACAGTATGTGCTGACTTTACTTCTTCTGGGAACATACCAAGGAGTATGCTTAGAAACTAAATAATAATAATTAAATCAATAATAATAACTGAATGGCAACTTACTTTTGTCTTTTGAGAAAACCATATTGATTTCTGTCATGAATGTATTAATTCATGAATCTGCCAACAGTGTAGGAGTATTTCTTCCTCTATCCCTATCCATCCTAAGCAGAATTTACTGTTTCTTATGTTCTCATTATATACATTCTGACTAGAAGATGAGATAGAATCTCAGTGTGGTTTGGTTTGGTTTGGTTTAGTATTAGGTGTCGAACTCAGGACATTGCACTTGCTAGGCAGGCATTTATGCCACTGAGCTATCTCCCTGGCCATCAGTGTAGTTTTTATTTATATAATCCTGATGGTTAAAGATATTCCTACATTTTTCATATGCTTATTAGTCATTTGTACTTCTTTTAAAAAGTATCATTTCAATTCATTTGCTAGTTTATTGTTTGAGTTCATTGGGATGGATATTTTGTTGTTAGTGTGGTGTTCGTATTCTAAGCACTAATTCTATTGTCAGAGCAACATGCAGATTTTCTCCCATCTTTTGGTCACTCTATTTTTTCTTTGCTGGGCAGAAGTTTTTAATTTGATGTAGTCCTAATTGTTGATTCTTCCTGTAGTTTGCTATGCTACTAGAGTCCTAGTCAGAAAATTTTAGTCTGAGCCTATTATTTCAAGTGTTTCTCCTATGTTTTTTTTTTTTTTTTCCAGTGGTGAAATTTCCAGGTCTTCTACCTAGTCTTTGATCTATCCTGCACTGGTTTTTGTACAAAGTAAAAGACAGGGATGTAATTTCAATGTTTTGTATATGGATATCCAGGTTTCCTAGCATCATTTGTTTAAAAGGTTGTTCTCCAACATATAACTTTGGGTGCTTTCTCAAGATCAAGATGGCTGTAGTTTCATGCTTTTGTTTCTGTGTCTTTTATTGTGTTCTGTTCAACTACATGTTCATTTTTGTGCCAGTACCTTGCTGGCTTTTTTACTATGGTTTTCTAGTATATTTTGAAGTTGCATATTGTGATATGTCTAGCTTAGAAGATTCTTAAAAACTCTACCAGAAGAGTTATAGAGCTGATAAATCTAGCAAAATGGCAGGCTAATATATCAATCATATAAGTATATTTTCTGTGCACCAGCAATAAACTTCCTGAGAAAAAATTTAAAACAGTTCCACTCACAATAGCTTCAAACAATCACCTAGAAATAAGCCAACAAAGGAGCATGAAGGATCTTGTGAATGAAAATTGCAGACATTGTAGAGTAAAATTGAAGAAGACCCTAGAACGCAGAAAGACCTCACATGATCACAGATAGATGGAAATAATATTGTTAAAATGTTACCAAAAATGATCCAATAAAATCCCCGTCAAAATACCAATCTTAGTCTTCACAGAACTAGAAAAAGTAATCTTAAAATTCACATAGGAGTACAAAAGACCAAGAATAGACAAAGGAAGTCTGAATAAAAAGAGGATTTGGTTTCTAATCAATGCTTATTTTTGAATATACTTACTTATTCAGCATATACTTTTATAAATTCACAAATATATTTTTAACATATTTCCATTAGAAAGTCACCAGAAATGGTTCTGACAGGGAGAAGCAGATTATAATGAAGACTTTTTGTATATATGTAATGGTCAAAACCGTGATTTAATGAAAAGAAGAAATAAATTTCAAATAAAACTACTGAAGAGACTCAGATTACTTGGAAATCAAAGTAATGAAGCAGAATGAATTGTGTGAACGGACTATGAGAGAATTTAAATGTTTGGCTATTTCAATATAGGACACCATATGTGTACAAATTAGTTAAGGAAAGGTAGATAGCTACAAAAATGTTTTCTCAGACTTCATGATTTTTGCTGTCTTTGTCAATTTTTAAATTTGTATGACATCTTTTGTGATTCTAAATAAAAAATTCATTTTATGTCTAATTTTGTACTTGCAATCTTACATCTTTTCTCTTATAATGAATACCCCAAATATGTATAGGTTTTGCTCAAACTGGTTATGACCTTGATAATAGTAGCACGAACATTTTGTGCAAATTTGAAAGGACACTTTCTTGGTTCATTTTGTGTTACTACTGCATAGTTCCTAGAACCTTATGAAGCACAGCAATACATTTAGCTCACCATGTGGAAGTCTCAGTGTTGACAATAAGGCAGTCCCATCTGTTTGGTCTCTGGTGAGGGTTATCTAGCTGCATCCTAAAATGGCAGATGATCTCACATGGCAGAACGTATGTCACAGTGGTGTGGTAGAGTTCATATGGCAGGAAAAGAAAAAAGATACCAAGGAACGGCCAGGCTTTCTCTCCTATAACAATCCACTGTCCCAAGAACTACTTCACTGCTGCATAGATCAGCACTAACTCCTTTGTGAGGGTGGTCCTGACCCAGTGACCTACTGCTAGGATGCAGCTCTTAAAGTCCCCACCACTTTTCAGTAATGTTACTTTGGCACCATGCTCCCACAAGAATTTTGGAGAGAATGAACTACTTTCACTCTATAGCAGACATTTGATTTGAACCTTGAAATGTCTGACTAGGCAGAAGAAGAAATGGCCCTTTATTACACACTTGCCACCCAGTGATGGCAAAACTTCTTGGAACTTTTAATGATACAAACAGCCCACTGTGGCATGACTGCCACAGATTCACCACCACTGAGTCCTATACCTTTGTTTCATCTTATTAATAGGGGTTGTGAATTTAAGAGTTTTAAATTCTGACTCAAGTTTAGAAGTGGAAAAATACATTTCAACCTTTGTTTCCAGATAATTTTTCTTGCCAGGTGTGGTGTTGCACACCTGTAATTCTAGCATGAGGGAGGCTGAGACAGAAAGATAATTGAGAGTTCAAGGCCAGCCTGAACTGCATAGCAAGACCCTGTCTCAAAAACAAAAATCAGATAATTTTTTATAGTACTTTAGCATTGTGTTCCTGCTACTTGTCACTTACCAATACTTATCTGCTTCATTTTCTTTGTGTCTCTTTACCTAGATGTTAATAAGACAGAAAAGACCTCTGAGAGGTTCACCTGAGGCTCCCTAAACCCCTCGTGACAGCTCAGCTTCTGCACCTTGCCTGATAGTGGCACTCAAACAAATAAACGTTTATCTGGGTGTCCACATGCGCAGGGCATTATACTAAGTACTAAAAGCATAAAGATAGATACAACATGATTCTTGGTCTCAAAGAAGTCATAAAAAATTAAATACAGGGGCTGGTGAGATAACTCAGTGGACTAAAGCACCATCTTAGGCAAGTGTAGGGGCTACGGTTCCATCCCTGGCACCACATGCCATGCCAGCCCTGCCGTCAGAACCGGCTGAGCCTGCCAGAGTCTGGGGCGTAGTGGAATACACCCGTAATCCCAGCACTGGGGAGGCTGAAAGCAGAAGAATCATGAGTCCAAGATGCATAATGAGACCCTGTAAAAATCAAATACTTTTTTAAAAAATTACAGTATTTTGACCTCAATTTTAAAATGCAGTCACCATTTGTTTTTCACTACTCATAAAATGTTTTCAACCCACTTTTTCCTCACATTCACTTCTTGAAGGAGTTCTTAGCTGCATTTGACTGGTGAAGCAGACTGAATGACTTGATGCATTGGTATTAGCTTTCCCATTACTGGAACATCCACAACATAACATCAGAAAGGTGTAATTTGGCTCACGGTTTCAGATCCATAGCTAGTGTCTTAGTTACTTTTCTCTCATTGCTGGGACAAATACCAGACACACAAGCTTAGGGGAGGAAAGGTTTATTTAGCTCACAGTTGCTGGAGGTTTCAAGATGCTGCCCCTGCTTTGCAGGGTCTGGGGGAGAGGCTGGGGTTCTGCTGTGTCCAGGATGATTCACTCCATTCCTCTGAGAGACTGCTGCCTGGGGGGAGGGAGCCTCTGACAGTGCCTGCTATCAGTTTAATGCTCATACCTCAAGCCCCACCCCTGGAGCCGTGCACATGACAGCCCTATGATTTACATGAGGCTTTGGGGGGACAGCTAGATACAAACCGCAACAGTGGGTAAGCTCCAAAGCAGGAACCTCAGCACATAAGGGCTCGGTGAGGCTTAGTTTGTGGCATCTTGAAAGTAGAGAAGACAGCAGCACAAGAGAGGAAGCATCCAGGGACCAGGCAAAAATCCCAAGGTCTCACCTCCATGACCACCTGGATGAATGCAGAAGTGTGCTCCACATGTCCCGTGTGGTTCCCAAGCCAATCAAGTTGACATAATCAATCCTGGTTGTCATGGTTTCCTCCCTCGTGGAGTTTCACCACCTTCAACAGGTGTTTTACAGTATCATTGTGCTCATCTAAGGCAGGCCAGAGGGAAAAGTAAACCCATGGCACCTGCACAGCCAAGGCACTCAGCCCAAGCAGCTGAGCAGTAGATAATCAGATAACATAGGGGCCGTGTGGGAACTGCAATGAAGCAGTGAGCTTCAGATTTGGGCACTAGTTCTCTAAAAGGCCTTCCATCACTGGCATAGAGGATTGAATGTGAGGACTTATGAGGGTAGCAGTCAATAGGGGCTACACATTGTGTCAACTTGGCTACATCGACTCAATGGTTCCACATCCTGGGCCATGGGGGACCCAACCTGCCCCACCCACTCCACCCCACTCTAGGGCAGTGAGGGCCCACCCCAGAATGACTCAGTGCAAAAGGGCATATAAAGGGGTTGAGGAAGGAATCAGCATTTCACTTCCTCAAAGGAATTTCAGTTTTGTGGCTCTTTTTTTTTTTTGGTACCAATAGTATTTATTTATTTATTTATTTATTTGTTTATTTATTTTTATATATAAAATTTTATTGTAAATGAACCCGACCAACATATACCAATATCATATAGTCTCCCTAATATAAGAACTCAAAAGAAGAAAATAAATAAATAAATAAATTTTGGGTGGTACCAGGAATCAGTCTCAGGACCTTGCATTTTCTGCATCCCCAACCCCTATAAATTTTATTATTATTATTATTTTTT
>PVKN010038184.1:0-11106 GCA_004027915.1 Capromys pilorides
GAAAGAAACTCAGCAAGCCTACAAATACATGAAGAAATGCTCCACATCACTAGCCATCCGTGAAATGCAAATTAAAAAACACTTAGGTACCACCTCATCCCAGAAAGAATGGCTACTGTAAAGAAATCAACCAACAACAAATGTTGGAGAGGCTGTGGGGAAAAAGGAACCCTTCTCCACTGCTGGTGGGAATGCAGATTGGTGCAACCATTATGGAAAGTGGTGTGGAGGCTCCTTAAAAAACTAGAACTGGAAATCCCATTCAATCCAGCTATCGCCCTACTGGGAATTTTTCCAGAAGAACTGAAAACATCATACCATAGTGATATCTGTGCACCTATGTTTATAGCAGCCCAATTTGTAATAGCCAAATCTTGGAAACAACTGAAATGCCCATCACTTGAAGAATGGTTGAAAAAGATGTGGCATTTTTATACAATGGAATATTACTGAGCAATAAAGAATGATAAACTGGAAGACTTCATATATAAAGTATATATAAATGGATGTATATTGAACGTATACTCATAAGTGAAATAAACCAGACCTACATGTGTAAATATCGTATAGTCTCCCTAGTGTAAGAAATTTAAAGAAGAAATAAAAATGGAAAGGCATAATACAGCTTAATGGAAATCAAAGACTTATGGATTAAACAATGACTGGAAGCAGAAAAGAGAGCAAACATAGCAGGAGCAAAGCCATACACTTATGTACACAGGATGAATTCAATATTGGTCCTAGGAACCTTCAAAAGTTTTCCACATTGATGATAGCATCGTGCAACACTGGGACTATGACTGGAATGTGTGCTGTGCTGGTCTTTTAGATGTGTACTGCTTCCAATGTAAACTTAGTTACTGCTATACTCCCCTCTCAAGTAAATGGTTGATTAACAAAATAGGGTATTAAAGGAGAGTAACAGACTAGGCAAAATAATAATAATAATAATAATAATAATAATAATAATAATAATAATAATTATATCGGTGGCTTTTTTGAAATCTCAAGATACATATCATTTCTATGCATGAAATATACTTCTGTTCTTATACTTTTTCAGTATTTTTCTCTTATTTCTCTTTGTCTTTGTCTCTTTCTCTCAGTTTTACTCCATATGCCATTTTCCTCCATGCAGCTTTCCTTTATTCTGTGGTAGTATTTGTCATTTTACATTAACATTTCAGTCCAGGGAGGCAGCTCAGGAGCACAAGTGCCTGCTTGACAAGTGGAAGGTCCTGAGTTCAATCCCTGGTTCCAAAAAAAAAAAAAAATACAATCATAAGCTTGATGTGGCATAATCAATAATTCCAATGCTAAAAGTATAAAATACTGAAATCACCATTTTCTCATTTGATAATAATAGCTGGAGAAATAGTAGTTTAGAACTCTTTAAGTCTTTCTTTCACTCATTGCTATGGATTCTGGGATCTCTCCATGATTCTAGATGTCTTCAAGTAGGAAGTAAACTCCAGGCTTGTTCTTTCCTCCAGCCACTCTCCACTTCATAGGACACTGGTGGCTAAACAGAGGCTGTCCTTTGCAACGAGGCTTTGCACACAGAGAGGAGTAGGCAAGGATATCATTACAGCTCAGGACCCAATGTTTGTGCCAGCTAAGCAAGCCAGAATATTTGGAATTATTGCTTTCCTGTGGTCTTTGTGATATCAGGTAGTTGAAAATGGAATCATGGCAGAAAAAAATATCAAGGAGACTGTGGAACTATTTGTTTGCTGCAAATCAGATTAGCAGTACATGGTCTTTCAATCTTATCTGGAGAAAATAGAAAAGGTTTGGGCCATTGTAGCCTTTTCCTAGGAGAATACTGTGGTAGAGGAGAGGTGCAAGGACAAATGTTTCATGTTTCTCTTACTTTCTCTTCTGGGGAACGTGGGAAGATGTTTTTCTATCATAGGTTGCTTGTATGCTGGAATTTGGACACTGTGCCATGGGTGAAGGCAATGTAAGCCACTCTGGGCACGACCTTTAGAAACCCAATTCTCCTTCTTCCTTTTATTTCAAAAGCCCCCCCAAGAAGGACTTGGCTTCCAGGGAAAGAACTGCAGGTGCAGAAGAGAGACCCTTGTGGCACTGTGCCGTGAATAACTTCTGGGAAGGGCAGAGACGTTGCCCTTTATGTTACCCCAGCATGACCATACCTTAGCTGGCTTAAAGTGAGGTAAGAAGCCCCATTTCTCTTTAGAGTTACTTGTTAGTTGAGCCAAGAAAGAAAAACAGTTCCAGAGAGCTCCAGGGGCTGCAGTTTAGGGAATGGAATGTCTGTTCAGCTTGAGGGAAAGTTAACTTTGCTATAGCAATTAGGTCTTTCAGTCTGTGCATTCTGCTTGGGGCATAGAGAACCCCAAAGCAGCTGAATGAGGACTGTTTGTAGGAATATTCTCTTCACTGAGAAAATATATCTACTTTTTTTTAATCTCCTTGGGAAACTCCTTTTCCTAGGTCTTGACTCTTCTTCCAACACAGTGAAGACTCCTCCCTGTATTCCTGTTCATAAGAAGAGATCACCAATGGTGAGATTTATGTGGTTTGAATCACATTTTCTTAATGGAGGCCTCCCCTAGAATTTCTGGAAGATTCATCATTCTGATCTGGAATCTGAGGTCAATGACACTATCTATAGTTTTCCTTTTCTTTTTCTTTTTCTTTTTTTTTTTTTTTGCATGTTTTTAGGGAAGGGTGTACAGGGTGTCCAGGGTTTCACTACTAGATCAACTTATAGTGATCCACCTGTTTATAGCCTCCCAAAAGCTGGGATTACAAGCACACCCTACCACACCCAATTTCAATTGCTGCCTAAGGGGTGGGTCTGCACAGCAGGCCCAGGGATAGAACCCACAGCCCCTGTACTTGCTTGCAGGCACTTTAATCCACTAAGCTATTTGACTGTCCCTTGATGACACTT
This sequence comes from Capromys pilorides, assembly GCA_004027915.1. Taxonomy (NCBI): domain Eukaryota; kingdom Metazoa; phylum Chordata; class Mammalia; order Rodentia; family Capromyidae; genus Capromys; species Capromys pilorides. The sequence goes on from PVKN010038184.1 coordinate 2,924, forward strand.
TTTTTCTGTCTTTTTGAGATAGGATCTCACTATGCAGTTCAGGTTGGCCTTGAGCTCACTTTTGTAGCCTAGGCTGGTCTCAATCTCGCACTGATCCTTCTGCCTCAGCCTCGCAAGTGCTGGGATTACAGGCGTGTGCCACCATGCCCAGCGATGACACTACTTCTTCTTTGAAAATATCACAATCTCTAGGTGAATGTGCATGATGTTAGATGATAATACTACAGTTAGACCATCTTAGTATTCTGTATGCCAGCCTTAGGAAACTGTAATCTCCTGAAAAGCAGAAAGTGTATTATTTTTCATCTTTGCCATTTCTGTGTGTCTGGAATGAAGAGACATGTGCATGAAGAAGACATGGCCATAGAGTGAGTTTCCAGCAGTGCTTTCCTGCTGTGAATTCTACTCGCTGGTGTTTTGCCTGGTGTTGGAGGCTACAGCTATGCCATGTATTTCTGACAGTGTTTCTCTTTGGAGAATATTTACCCAAGAGGACCTTTAGAGGTGGGCATAAGTATTTTCCAAGGTGCATGCCTCTTGTCTACCCTCAGGTCCACTCTCTAGAACATAATAGCTGCCTCACAGTTGGCACAATCCTTGTTCCTGTTGGTGGCATCCAGATGCTTTATGGGGCCAACGAGTTGTAGGATAACCTTACTCCTGGGAATCAGCTTCCAGTGCAGAGGACAAGGGTGGTAGCCCTAGCATCCAAAGTAAGCCTGCAGAGTAACCCTTATATAAATTTTTCTCCACTGATGAAAATGTCCAAGAAATTATCCATTCTAGAGACTATGATAGTGAGAACCCATAAAAACAGCATGATAAAAGTCTTTAAGATAATTTCCCAATCTTCCTGCTTTGCAGATGAGAAAACTGAGATTCACAAAGCAAAGATCCTTACCAAAACTCAGAATAATGGATTCTAAAAGAGATAGCATTAGAATTAGGCTGTGATTGGGACTGGGGAGATAGCTCAGTAGAATAAACACTTGCCTGGCAAAAGCAAGGACCTGAGTTCAATCCCCATTTCTGTGAAAAAAAAAAAAAAATTAGGCTTAGCAACAGTGACACTTTTCACATAAAGAACACAACGTGATCCCAAAAGCCAAATGAATAAGCCCCAACGCAAGATTTTCCGAAGTGCCAGGGCTTGCCCACAGTCAAATTGTGAGGCTAACATGTGTGTCTTTAGAGCACGCAGTCAAGTGATATGTACTCACGCTGCCTGCATCAAGGATGCTGGAATATTTGCTTTTGTTTTGGATGTTTATTTGGAAAATGGCATGAAATAAAAATAATCCCAATGGGGTTAGGTTCCCCACATTGTAGCTTTAGCATCTCTACCTACTTCCTGTGTGATCTTTGTACATTTAAGTCATTCATGCTTCCTTTGAGTTCTTATAGCCACAAAAATGTTGATGGAGTTGATCAACTATGAAGACTCAAGTCACCTCAGTGCCAGTGGAAAGAAGTTCTGAGTCAAGATTCAAGTGTCTGTTCTGAAAGTCATTTGAAACCACTAGTAAGGCTAAGGATGAGGTTTGAAACAGTAACGATGCTTATCATAGGCATGTAAAGGAACTGGCATCATAGATAACAAACATTTGCCATCCTGGGCTGGAATATTTCTTTCTTTTTCTTTTAATTAGTGAATGTTAGTAATGCAGAATAGTTAATATTGTTAAATTGCCACACACATATAATGCACTTTGAATACTTTCACCTCCTATTTATCTCCCTCCTTCTTTTCCTGTCCTGATTCTCTTTTTCATCTGCAATAGCTTTCCTCTTTTTTTCTTTTTTCTACTGCGGATTAAACTCAGAACACTGTGCTTGCCAGACAGGAACTTATGCCACTGAGCTATATCCCAAGCCCTCCTTTTAGTTTCTTATCTTTAAGATTCCTCATATCAAAGAAAACATGAGATTTCAGTTTCTGATTCTTGTCTAGTTCATTTTACGTAGTTCCAGTTCCATTATTTTTCTTGAAATTGAAATGATCTCATTCTTCCTTATGGTTGAGTAACATTTCCCATTGCACATGTTACCTTTCTTCTGCCCATTCATCTGTTTACAGACATCTCCACTGTCTTCACAGCTTAGCTGTGGTGAATTCAGTTGCAATTACCATAGGAATGCAGGAATCACTATCAGCTCTCTTTAATTCTTCCAGAAATATGCTCAGGGGTGCTAAAGCTGGATCAAATGACAACACTTTGTTCACTTTTTAGGGACCTCTCTATACTGATTCCCATAGAAATAGCACTAGTTTATATTTCCACACATAATGTAGGAGATTTCTTTTTCCTCACATCCTAAGGACCATTAAATAATATCTTAAAAAAAATTATGCTGCTTATTCTCACTGGGCTAAAATGGAATTCAGTTTTCCATGCACTTATTGACAATTTTTATTCTTCTTTTGAGAATAACCCATTCCATTGCTTTTTCTGTTATCTATCTTTTTTATTTCTGAGTCACAATAGCTAACACCTACAGCTTAAACAAGGAGAGATTTCCTCTGTTTCACATTTTCAGTGGATTGCAGCTCCAAGGCATGAAGACACAGTGCAAGAATTGGGACAGAAGGAATGCTGTCTGTATCATGGCAACCCAGAATCAGAGGAAGGGAGGTGTTGGAGGAGATGCATCCTTGTCCGTCATGCCTTCAGTATCCCTCCTTTTCTAACCAGACCCCATCTCCTAATGTCCAGTCAGCCTCAGTGCCTCCATTTGTCAGTCACCTCACAAATACCATGGAGTTCATAGATATAAACATATAAACATGTAGATATTAACCATAGTATTCATCTCTTGTCTTCAAAGTCACATAGAAGTGTCTTTATGCAGACTACATTTAGCCCATCCCTAAGAGTTAACAAAGTCCTAACAGTTACAGCATTAGAAAAGTTCCAAGTCATAAGTCTCCTCTGAGAGTTAGGGCAAACTCTGAGCTCTGACTGCTGGTAAAATTCTAAAACAAAGTTTAAAAGCTGCTGACGTACAATGGCAACACATAAATGTTACCATTAGAGAAAGGAGAAATATGGGCATAGGAAGAAATGGAACCAAAGCAGACTAAAATCCTGCAGGGTAAACATTAACTACTGCAGTTCTGTGTCCAGTAGCAAGAGTAGCTTGGGGGTTATATAAACTCCAGATCACGTGTGTAGCCCTATTCCTATACCATTGTGAGTTGCACCTCTCATGGCTTCTTTCTGTGGGTAACTTTTATTACTGCCTGCCACTTTTCTCAGATGTTCCTAGTTTCTCCATCTTTCCGGCCTCTCCATTGCCTTTTTTGCTTCTCTCTCATGCATTGATCTTCCAGGTGAACAATGCCTGTCCTCCCAAACATTCTTCTGAAATCTTGGTGGAAGCCTCACTGCCTCTACAACTCTTGCATTCTACATGAACATGTACCATTAGCTTGAGAAATAGCTAACCTCCAATTCAATCATGGCTACAACAGCCTCTGAGTGATTGGATGGTTGACCATGAATCCCAAAAAACCAATTCCCAAGACAACCCCTTTCAAGGAGGGTATCCTGAGTCACTCTTCTCAAAGCATATTGGGTAGCTCTGGATCTTGTGAAGGGTGAAGTCTTATGGATCTGAAATGCATTCTAGACATCTTTCTTAGTATACTTATTTTAGTGATTTTTCTCTCATTGCTGGGACAAATATCTGACATGCAAAATGAAGGAAGGAAAGATTTATTAAACCTCCAGTTACTGGAGGTTTCAGTCCATACTTGGCTAACTCCAAGGTCAAGTGTAACAGGGAAGAGAACACTCAGTCCATTGTGGTAAGACAGCAACAGGATGGTGACAAAGGCAACCAATCAACCAGGGCAACAGAGAGCAACAGAGGGAGAGCCTGTTTCTCTGTCTCTCTTGTAATACATTCCAGCTATCACCCCAGGCTGGGAACCTACACATATCCATATTCCCAGCATCACTAAAATCCATAATTCCAGCAGTATATAATCCCAGACACATAATCCCCTGGGATTATGTTAGTCTCAAACTCTAGAAGTCCCTGCCCCATGACTACATGAGTCTTTTGGAGGGATGAGACACAAACCATTAACAACCCTGATGCAAAGTATTTGGATTCTTTTTTAATATTTTCAGGACTGATACTTTCTTTTGCTCCAATATTTCAGGTCTATTCTTTCTGGTAATGCTAACTACGTTGTAAATAGAGTTTTTGTTTCTGACTTTGTGTAGGCCTGGCTAAAAGCCATCAGAAGTACCCATGCAACAGTCTAAACTTTGGGTTACCTTACAATTTCCTTTGCCATGTTAGTCTACCATCCATAATCTCAGTCTCCTGAAAGACTCCGGACATGAACAAAATTTAGAGATTTTTTGTTTTGCCAGATTAAAACCCATATGGATTCCAGTTCAACTGCCAGTGGAGACCTTCTTCCCAGTTTAAATGTCTGAGTTTGGTCTTTACATTCTGTATTCTAAGAGAACTCTGAGTTTCTAAACTATGATTAAAATCTCACATTAAGCTCGGCTGATAGCATTTGAAGACTCCTCTAGCTAAGATCTCCAAATATCTGCAAACTTCTCTAATGAACAAGTTCAGAACACTTCTAAACCATGTGCTCAGGTAACAGTCACAGAAATGACCCCAGTTCTAAAATCTATCTTAGTTACTTGCTTATCACTGAGTCATAACACATGACACCCACAACCTAAAGGATAAAAAGTTTCTGTTGACTTCATATTTTTCAGTTGTTAGGTGGCTGGCTCCAAGCAGGAAAGCACTGTAGCAGAGTCTTTATAGAGGAAATCTGTGCTCACCATAGTGGCCAGCAAGTGAAAAAGAAAAGTGAGGAGCCATGGAAGAAGACGTACTCTCTTAGGTCACAATGCCAATGGCCTCACCATTCTGAACAGACCCCACCTCATAACAGCAAGACAACCATGATTTCCCTATAAGCAAATCATCTTCCAAAAGATCTTCCAATGAGGTCTGTGAGGCTCTTAGAGGACATCTGGATATAAACCATGATGTTTGCTTATTTATGGAATTTTTTTGTTAGTTTTTTAGTTATTTGTATAATATAGATACTAAGCCTGAGAGAATATTTTCAATGCTTTCAGGTACTAAAGTCTTTGAATTGGATATGAAAGATCCAGGAAATTAGCTGCTTTCTTCTGCCTCAGATATTAGCACTATATGCATTTGTTTTTTCTCTCAGTAATTCAGAGGAAAGTGAAATGAGGCCTAATGAGGATGCACCTTTTTACCTTGAACCAGAGGAACAAATGTTGTTTTCTCTTTGACTGAAGTCTAGGGTAAGAAAGTACTCATGACAGACTGACTGAAAAAAAACTGATATGACACAGGACTTGAGCAGGGTTAATACTTAGTTGAAAATAATAATGATTTAGTGCTTTCCTGGCAAACACAAGTACCTGAGTTCAATCCCCAGTCCTGAAAAAAAAATGAATTTTACAGAATTTATTTGAAACCTCCAGCATCAGCTGACTGACTGGACCAGAACCCAGACAGGGCCATTCTGCTGGCTGGCACCTCCCCCACCCCACCAGCCACTGGAATTCTGCCACTGGCTGCCCATGCTGACAAACTTTGCTCACACCCTGGTGGGACCTCTCTGCCAGCATATGCCCCCCAATCCTGCCAGCCACCAGAACTCTAAACCCACACACTCACGTTGACTTGGCCTGCACTCAGCTGCAGCAGGAAGAAGCTGAGCACAGCACCCAAAACCAGTCAGGCACATTTGAACGGGATCAAGATTGGTGAATCTGGACCCAAATTTCGATAGGCTCTAATGGCATAACTTCAACAAAGGGCAGAGGTCATGCAAAATGACAAAGAGAAAGAGCAAGATGCAATCTCAGGTCACGAGCCCACCCAGAACAAACACAGGAGACATTTCCATGGAAGCAAATGGGAATCATGCAGCCAAAATCTCTGAATTGGTAGCATCTGAGGTAGACAGACAAGTGCAGAAACATATCGAGAAACTCAGATCAGAGATAACATCTGAATTAAAAAAAGAAATGCATGAATTAATAGAATCTGAAGTGGAATAGCAACTGCAGAAATGTATAGAGAAAATCAGACCAGAAATAACCTCTGAAGTAAAAAAAAAAAGATATCTCTAAATTAATAGTATCTAAAGTAGGGGAAAAACTGTAGAAAGGCAGAGAGGAGATCAGAGCAGAAACAATCTCTGAATTAGAGAAAGAAAAGATAACTATAATGAAGGACTTAAATGCTACTAAAGAAGACATTGATAAAAAAAAATTAGCGAATAAAAAAGTGACGGATTCCCTGAGTGAGTAATATAGAAAAGAAACAGATCACATGAAACAGTTTCAAAGAGATACACAAGAAAATAAAATTTCAATCACAAGCTGGCAACACTATATGAATGAAAGTGAAGATAAAGTTTTAGGTCTTGAAGACAGTCACGCTAGTGAAAAATAAAAAAAGGATCTCTTAGAAAAGCTTGGATGCAGGAAAAAATAATTCAGCATCTACAAGATGATGCAAAAATGAACAACGTGAGATTAATAGGGATCAACAAGAAAGAAGGAGCAAATACAAATGACATAAAAAGAATACAGGCAGAAGTCATAGCAGAAAACTTTCCAAATATGAGAAAACAAACTGACATGCAGATAGCTGAAACATATAGAACTGCAAATTACAACAAAGCTACTAAAAGCACACCCAGACATATAATAGTCAAGATCCCAGAAGTCCAGCAGAAGAAAAATACACTAAAAGCCACTAGAAAAAGAAACAGATCATATTTAAAGGAAAACTCATCAGAATAACAGCAGATTTCTCTTTGCAACCTATGAAGTCAAGAAGAGCATTGAGCAAAGTGCTTCAAGTCCTCCATGAAAACAAATTACAGCCCATACTGATATACCCTGCAAAACCCTCATTCAAGTATGAGAGAGGTGAAATACTTCCATGACAAGAAGGAACTAAAGAATTTATGATGTGAAAGGTAATCTTACACAGACTACTAAAAAATATTACTTAGAGGGACCAAAATGATCCAAAATTCACAAATGAGAAGAGAAATAGCTCACCAAATAAGGAAACAAACTAAACACAGGAAAAAAGGGTAAACAGTAGTAAGTAAAAGACATGTCAATCATAAATCAACACATCTCAATTATAACCATCAACATAAATGGACTCAATTCTCCAACTAAAGAAATAGACCGGCAGAGTGGATGAGGAATCAAAATCCAACAATATTCTGTACACAAGAAATGCACTTAACTCATAAATAAACTCATAGGCTAAAAGTTAAAGGATGGAAAACAATACTACATGCCCCAGCATCACAAAAAGAGCAGGGCTAGCAATCTTGTTTGCAGACATTCTAAACTTCAAACCAAGATTGATCAAATGAAATAAAGAAGGCCACTACATACTGGTTAGGGGAGAAGTTCAAGATGAAGATGTAACACTCATAAATATATATGCACCCATCAGGAGAGCATCATGTTATATAAGACAAATCTTAATGGTCATGAAAAATCTACTACCAATACCACAATCTCAACAGGAGACCTTAACACCTCTTCATGCAAAAAAAAAGATACGTAAAGCAGACAAAAAATTAGCAAAGAAGTTACAGAACTGAACCAGAACTTGGAACAACTAGACTTGGTGAACATACAAAGAGTGTTTCACTCAACCACTTCTGAATACACATTTCTTCAGCTGCACATGGGATATTTTCCAAAATAGACAACATATCAGTGCATAGATCATGCTTAAGTTTATGCAAGAAAACAGAAATTATACCATGCATGTTAACTGACCACAGTGCAATGAAACTGAAAATAAATGACAAAAGAAACCACAAGAACCCCAGAAATACATTGAAATTAAACAACACCCTTCTCTACAACCAGTGGGTTACAGATGGAATTAAACAAAAAAATTAAATAATATCTATAAGTTAATGAAAATTCAAACACAACCTACCAGAATTTATGGAATGCAATTAAAGCAGTTCTTAGAGGAAAATTTAAGTAAACAGAATAGGAACAAATAAATACTCTCATGGAGCACCTAAACTGACCAAAAAAGGAAGCACAAATGAAACTAAAAGCCCAAAGATGGGAGGAAATTACAAATATTAGAGCAGAAATTAATTCTATTGA
>PVKN010038185.1:0-11108 GCA_004027915.1 Capromys pilorides
TTTTTTTCCCTTCCCTCCACCTATTTTATTTTGCCAGCATTAGGTTCAATTACCTTATAAGTCATTATAAGGTCAGTTATCATATGTGCAAATTGACAACCAGATGAAAAGGTCAAAGAATATATAAAACAATTGCACTGAATCAAGATACAAAACACATTCTATTTTTGCTTTATTCATTATCTGGAAGGATGGAAATAAATGCTGTGCTTAGGTAAGAATAAAGTTCTCTTTTACAATTAAGACGTTTGCAGATTCTCAAATAATAATAATCTGGATAGGGCCCATGAGATAGCCCAGCAGCCTGCAGCACCTACTTAGGTAAGTTTAGGCAGGTGTAGGGTGCTGTAGTTTCATCTCCAGCACCACATGGCACCACAGCCCAAAAAAAAGCTGGTAGACACTAACTTAACCACATTCTCTATTTCGATAAAGAAAAACTTTTACATATATGTAATTTATTAATCCCAGTAACATCTATTTGCTACTTAAAAACCATAATGCAGGGTCCAGCGAAATAGTTCAGCATTCTAAAATGCCTGCCTGCTTAGGCAAACTTAGACAAGTGCTCAGGGACCACAGTTTGATCTCCAACACCACATGCTGTGCTGTGCCAGCCCCTCCCCCAGGGTGGGCTGAGCAAGTCACAAATAAAGAGGATAAACTGTAACATATATATACACAAGATCTAATATTCCTTTAGTCTAGAAAGTAATTTAATGTGCATTTGGATTTTTGCACGTGGTCTTTGCCACAGGCCTGAAGTATTTATGACTTCAGGTTTCTTATCTCAGGAACTGTTGCTATCTTTTGAGAAGTTTAAAATCTAAGAGCTTTGATAAGATTGTGTTCCCCTACTACAGTACAATACTATTTAAGTTGGAAATATTTAATAGTGTGCCTTTGATTTCTCACTGCTGTTGTTTTTATACTCTAATCCTAGGAACTTGTCCTGATAACGTTCTCCTGGTATCTTGGTTAACAAAATCCATAAATTGTTACAAAAGCTAGTTGTCAGCCTTTGAAATTTGGCATTTTCAAGAAAGGTCCAGGAGAATCAAAGTACCATGAAATTTTATTCTGTATTTTAGAGAAAGCAAATCAAGTGCTGACATGGGAAATCCATAACATAAGCCACTCTCCAGCTCTAGCCATTGTTGGGAACAGATCAGGGCTGGTGGCAGATGCTGATGGTTACAACTGTCTCTACTATGCCCAGGCTGGTTAAACAAGTATTTGTGCATGCTCCATATCGCCTGTGAATCCCTCTAGTGGGCAGTACACTAAATTTAGAGCCTGCTGCTCTGAAGTGTATGGGGCAAAGGGGTATCTATAAATGGCCATAAGCACTACTTGACCCCCATGAACATACAAATTGTGTCTACCCTTGAAAACTTTACAATATTTTTCATCCAATGAAATGGTCAGGAAAGTGAATTTTAAAATAGAGTTACTCTTTTCTTGTATGTTAATTTATTGCTTTTGTGTTCTCTGCCCACTCCACTCCAAAGAGGCTCTGCTAAGAAAAATGTGGCTGGTGATCTGGCTTGTGACTTGAGGAATCTAGATCTCTTCAGAGGAGGCGGCCTGGCAAAATCAAGCAGCCATGTGGAGCCAAGTCTCACAGAATGTGAACAAAGCAACCAAGAGCACACTTCTCTTCATCCTTGTCATACAGAGCATCACAACTGGAGAACTGCATGATCTATACAAAGCCAAGGAAGCCTGGATGTCAAAGAGAATCACTTCAGGCATGAGTAATTGCAAGAGTGACATTGTCTTAGTGTATGTTTCAAATAGATTTCTCTGGCATTCTGACTTGACATGGTCAGCAAGAGAGAGACTTCTCAATCAGCTGACTATAAAAGGAATTTGGAATGTGTGAGATACTGCAGAAATTATCTTCCTTTTCGGCCAAAGAAAGATTTTAGATGTAGACTCACCTTGGTTCTACTAAGTTTCATCTTGAACAAGACCCTTGGCACTAGGATTTGGGGTGGAGATAATTTAGAGAGAGGACAGAAAAGATAAAATAACATTATAGGTTAAGTGTTCTTATAAAACACTAGTGCCCTGGGCCTGCTGTGCCAGCCCCACTCTGATGCATGCTGAGATGATAATTAAGACTGGGAATAGTGGTGAGCACCTCTAATCCCAGCTCTTGGGAGGCAGTAAACAGGCAGATCACTATGAGTCAGATCTAGTAGTTAGACCCTGAACATCCTGTAGACCCTTCCTTAACAAAGAGAAAAAAATAAAAAATAAAAAACACTAGTGGAGGAAAAAAAAAAGAACAAAGAGAATGAGTTGGGCCCTGAGAGATGCTCAGTTACTTCCTTTGGGTCCATGTCTTGCCTCTTGGACATTTCCTCCTGCATAAACCCCAAGATAAGGGATAAATCACAAGATTTCTCCTGCAGGACAAACCACAGCACACTCTTCCTTCATCAAGCTACTAACCACTTTTCCTTTGGATTTTAATTTGGTGTTTATAAACAAACCACTCAGTCACACATTAAGAATTCTGAAGTCTTTATCTGAAGTCCCTCTACTTTAGATTGTGTTTGTCACTTAAAATGATAAAGAAGCATTTGTAAGAGATATAAAATATTGAGTCCAGATATTGAGCTAATGAAACGATGGGTAAAAATATTTACTTTCTTATTTCTCGGTTATGTTTTTGAATAAATTTAACATTTATTTTCATTCATTGAGGTTCTGAGTACAGATATTCTGGCATTCTTAAGTATTCAGATTTAAAAATGCAAACATCTGCTTCTCCAGTGAGTCCCCTGCTGCTGCAGAAGCTTGAATACTACGAGTAGACCTTCCAATCTGCGTAATAAGATTACACAATAGTGCTTATTCCTATCATGATTCTCAAACATATTCAAGTTATAAATATCTTGAAAAAAAATGTGTCTGAAAAATCTGATTTGTCAAGAGCTAATAAAAGTCATTGGCTACAAACATAGTATTTATCTTTATTTTATTAATTTTTGAAATTATTTACCTATTCTTTTGGTATAGGGTCTCATGCCACATCTGAGACTTGTACTCATCCTCCCTTCCCAGCTTGCCAGGTGTTGATATTACACATGTGCATCCCATGCCTGGTTTTGGGGGTGGCAGGGTGAGCCCAGGTTTCCAGGCCACCACTGCATACAGTACCAGGAATCAAATCCAGATCCTTCCACTTGCCAGGTGGGCCCTTAGACCACTGCGCTATCTCCCAAGCCTTTGTGATTTGTTTTAATCTACAGTTTTATGAGTATTCTTCTAATAACAATGCTTAAATGAGCTATGGATTGCCCAAAGTTAGTTGAATGTGAAATACCACCTAGACGGCTGATGATTGTTCCGCTCCAAATATATTAGCTTTCATAAATCTACTTCATCTAATTACTTATGAGCTATAAGTTATGCCTACTCGCGTTGCCATTTCTCCAAAATAATAGCTTTACTTGTGTGTCGTATTACCTTGATTTCCCTTGACTTTCATTCATTTCTTCTGCCTGAGAAGTGGACAGGTTATCATATGGCCACCATCATTTCTGTACTTCAGAGAAATTGGGTTGGGACGATGGCACCCAATGCAAGTAGAACGTATTAATAGCATTATAGTTAGGTTGACTGTGTCTACTTGATTGGGTTGGGTGGTGCCCAGGGAACTGTGGAGCTTGCGGGTCTTGGATAATGTGTAGGCCATCCAGCTTAGGAGGTAAGACCTACCTGACTCTTGTGCTACAAGCAAGTAGGCTTGGCGGAACAAAAAGGCAAAAAAGAGTCTTTGCCTGTTCTGAAGACTTTCAGTTTTCCTGAGTGAGTGTGACCTTTGCTGCCATCTCCTTTCACATCAGTCTCAGGGTCAGGTTTCTTCAGCCTTCCAACATAGACTTGCAGTAGTGGCACTGCAGTGAGCATGCAGGCCTTCAACCTTGGACTGGGGACTGGAGGGACCCTTGCTTCCTCTGTTGAGCAGCTTCCATCTTCTTGGCTGGACAGTTTCTCCCTCCTTGGGCTCTCCAACATGTAGATGGCCATTATGAACCTTTTTTCCTCTGATCCAACAGCTGGCTGCTGTGAACTCTCCTAATTCCCATTCCCGAGCCTACCTGATACATCCCTTTGCATAATTATACATTTATTTCCTACTGGTTATGTTCCTCTAGAGAACCCTAGCAACAATGATATATTTTGTATAATTTATTTATTTGAAAATACATTGAGAGCTAAATATTTAAAATGAATCAAGGAAAATAGATGTACCTGTCTTAAAATCATAACAGTCAATGAATGAACAACAAAGAATTGATTAATTCTTTCACCTCTCCCTGCTTTTGTGAGATAGTGTCTTAGCTGGACTTGACAATGTCAAATACGCAGCCCAGGCTAACCTGGAACTTGCCAATCTTCCTGCCTCTGCCTCCCAAGTGCAAGAATTGCAGGTGTGCACCATCACACAGGCTTCCTATATTTAAAACTATTTTGTAGTCCTCACCATTGGGGATGGAATCCCTAGAAAAACCATGGCCTTGTCTTACCCATTCTTTTAATTTATAAATGGAACCTGGTATGCCAGCTGATATGTTCTCATAATATATTTTTACACAGCCACTGTCTTCTCCTTTGTGTATTGCAATGTATTTATGTTCTAAACTGAGCCAGAAACCCCAAAACTTTTCATATTCTTGAAGTCCTTCCAGCAGTACCAGACCATGCTTTGAATTATTCCAAAATGAAAAGTAGAGAAGTACAGTAATTACAAATACAAAATAAGCATTACATAGAGAGGAACTATTTGTTATGTAAAATATCATCCTTTGCTTCCCTGACAAAGCAATGTCCTAAGCAGCTGTAAAACAAAGCACATACTATTCCAAATTTGTTTACCATGGGCTGTCATTTCACCACAAAGCATAGCAAAATTTTAACTTCATTTGCCAACACCATGTAAGAGTATGTGCATCTTCATTTGCTTAAGTTCTAATCAAGTGTGCAATTATATCATCCCTCTGGAGGGAATGGAAAGGCAGAATTTTATGAGGTAGTATTCTCAGTTAGGACAGCTTAGACTTATCTTACATAAAATAGTGTGTGATGCTGCCATGCTAGATTAGAGACTAGTTTCAAAATAGTGTAATACCAAATTTCTCTCTCTGTATTTGATGGAACCCATTGTGAAACATGGAGTGATATGGAGTTTTCAAGAGAGGTAGGACTCGTTTTCTTGGCAAATACACATACACAAAACTCAGCCAAAGTGTATAAAATTAAGTAATGCTTCTTATCAGTTCCAGTTTTTCTCAGTCATCACTTGGTTTTTCGTAAAGCCTAATAAATAATGAAGCAAAGAGGATATTGGACATTCTGAGGAACAATAGTTATGCATTTGCTTTCAGTAAATAAATTACGTTTGGTGGTTCTTCCTAGAAATGTCTGCACAAAGGACAGCGCTAGCTAACTTGATGTAAGGGTGTCATAGTGCAGGAGTTGTCAGACATAGCATAGTCAGAATTTTTCAAATTCATGGACTCCTGATAAGATTGTAACCTTGAGACAACATTTAAAATAAATACCATATTCTATACTGGACAAAATTTATTGCTTTCTAACATGTGTATTAGAAGGAGGTTTTTATTAGAAGCATTCAGAGAAGTAGAGATATTTTTAGACTTTTGGAAGAGAAGAAAAAGATCAAGTCTGAAATGATGGTAATATCACTCCAGTCAAGCAATTCCTGTCAGTTAATGAGTAACTGTGTTAGAGGACCCCCCAGGCCAAGCTCACTCCTTGAACAGCATTGTGTAGAGCTGATAAGGATTTTCATATTGACATTTTCTGTGGTTTCCCACTAGTCTCTTTTTCAAACCATGGTTCCTATTGATCCACATCCCTGTGTTCCCTTTTAGACACTCTTCTCAAGAAATATACTTTCATAGATTAGTAAATGTGTGCGCAAAGAGAAAACCATGACCTCAGGAAAATATTATGTAGCAACAGTAACAGGGTTTATGCAAGATGTCTGTCATTCTCTGGAGAATGGAAGTTGTACATAGAGATGGTGGGAAAAGAGAGCAGTAAGTTTGCATTTCCACACCAAAAGAGAAAAATGTTTCACAAAATGTGATGATTTTTTAATCTTTATGTATTATTTCTTTAAAATCATTTGGGGTTAATTGAATATGGGGATTTGGGCACCATGCCAGCTGTTTCTATTTGCATATTTCCATATTTTAATTAGTTATAGACAGTCACATGCAAGCTTTCTGGAATATTGAAAATGTAGCATGAGGCTAATTTAATGAAAAAAAAAAAATCTTGAGACTACTAAATACGCTGATGACCTAGTCCGATTTTAATTTTTTTTTCTAAGCTTGGGGTAATACGAGAATTGCATGTGTAAAGAGGAATTATTACGTTATACTAGCTCAGATTTTCATTTTTCAGAAGCTCAGTTACAATGTGAGTAACAACTGCTTTATTAAAGTCAATAAGACTACATGAAGGAATTCACAGGTATCAGAGCCAGGACATGACTGTCTATATGCTATTGTTCACATCAGTTCTAAAGACACAGAGATAAGAACAAATTGGAGTGTAGCTACCAGTTACACAAAAAACTTACTCTGTGTGTGCAGGTGCTAAGAATGAATGAGAAGGAATAGACATCTCCACTAATAACCCCAACAAGGAATGACTGGAGGATGGGTCCTAGTGCTCAGCTTGCACTTCATACCGGTCATTGTTGAAATGTTCTCCAATCTTTCCTTCCATATTCCTTCAATTTCACTGGTTCTGTTTTGGCTTCTATGCAGTATAAGCAGCTTCAGACCAACTATATGGCTCCTTGTGTGGTATATATGAGATGTTAGCGCCCACACAGCCTCACACGGCACATAGTTCTCTAGAGGGTCTTTCCACTTCTGAGTCACCATATTGAACAGCAGACCACAGTACCAATAATTACAGGACTCCATCGAACCTCTAGTTCTGTCTTTTCACTTCTTCACTGAAAGGAGAATGCTAAGCTGATAATTCCTTTCTTTCTTTTCTCTATGGTTTTAGTGATGGCATTAGTGCATTCTAAAGGGCGGTGTTTCTGATGAAAAGTTGGCATTCATGCTTATTGTGGCTTCCATGTATATTTTATGAGTGTTGTGGGTTTTTTTCTATTTTTTAAAGAGAGTACAAACTAGAATTAAAACAAAAAATTACAAGGGATCCAGAATTTCATTTAACAAAGTAATATGAATTGTATGGTATTTGTTGTAAAACATACAACATCTTCCAACCAGTAATCCGTATTACCAGATATGTGCATGTAAAATTGGTAGAAGAAATAAAATAAGACAGAAATGTATAAGAAATTAAGAAGATAAAAAGGGAAAGCAACAATCTGCTACATATAAGATACAAATTCTTGAGTGTTTTATCCTCTGACTGTATCTGTGGTTTTATTTCTAAGTCAGAGGACTATGGAAAACTTGCAATTTTATGATTAAAAAATAATAATTTATGTCTTTTGAAATAAATGTTCCTTAAATTTGAAAGATTTTCAGCCATTAATTTTTGAGTTGTTTGGTGTTGTTGTTGTTGTCTTGTAGTACTGGGGATTGACTCGGGGCCTTCACACAGGGCTACTTTCCAAGTGATTTGTGTGTTTGTGCGTGTGTGTGTGTGTGTGTGTGTGTATTAATATAGGGTGTACAAAGTCTACAGGGTATCACTACGTAGATCAGACTTGCAGTAATTCTCCTATTTTCAGCCTCCCAAGCCCTGGGATTACAGGGGTATGCCACCACGCCCAGTCTCAACCACTGTCTCAGTGCACCCTGGGAATAGGGCAGGCACAGCAGGCTGGGGATTGAACCCCAGGCACTGCACTGTGCCTAAGCAGGCACTTTAGCCTTCTGAGCTATCTTGCCAGCCCTCTAAGTGATTTTTAATCTTTATATTTTATTTTGAGACAAGGTCGCTTGCACACCTCCACAGGTGGATCCTAATCTTGTGACCCTTCCCACAGAGGGTTGTGGTGGTCTTTTGAGTAAAGTTTAGTGTGTGAATTGGTGAACTTAATAAAGCAAATAGCCTCCTATAATGCTAATAGCAATCTTTCTACCCATTGAGAATCTACACATAACAAAGCAGTAAAGGCATGTTAACTCACCCTCTGCTTGATTGCTTTAGTTGAGACTTCAATCTTTTCCACCCTTGGAGATCCTAGTTTTTCACCTTCAGACTCAAATTGTAATAAATGTCATTATTTGTCTAAAATCTCAAAATTTCAGTCTATACCATAGACTTCCAGGGTGCCTAGTTTTCAGAAGACAAATAGTGGAACTTCTCAGCATAAATGTCAACTACTAGCTTGCTGAAAATCTCTACGTTGGTTAGATTGGATCTATTTCTGTTGGAGGATGTTGACTAATACATCAGCTAAATACCCAAACACATTTCTTAACAATTTGGCTTTCCATATAAATGTAGAACACAGTTCCACTAAATGTTTTTTCACTATACAAAGATATCCTTTAATATATATTTTTTCCATTTTCTTCATGTATATGTTTATAATGATTTAGGCTTTCTCTAAAGAGATTTAGTTGTTTTCCACAACACTGCTGATTTCATTTTGAGTCATACCTGTCAGTCTTTAGATTCTGGATCTATGTGTTTTCTATCAAGATTCTCAATATTTTTCTGACCTCCATCCATGCCCAATTCCTAAGCCACTTTCATAAATTTTAGTCTGTGTTATATATTTGGCACTCTGACTCCAGCTACCAAATTCTATATTAACATTCTATTTCTGCTGTAACAAATTACTACTAGTTTAAGAGCTTATAGGAATTGATTATCTTCAACTTCCATTGGGCTGAATCAGTAGGTTGATTTCCAGGTTGCTAGGAGAAAATTCATCACTTTGGCTTTTTCATCGTTCCTAGAATTTGAGAGCATTACTTGGTAATAGCTCCTCTTCTCAACTTTCAAAGCCAGCAGTGCTGAGTTAAACTCACACATCTTAGCTCTCTTCATGCTCCGTGTGTCCAAGCTCTCACCCCTGGCATAGAGGCTTCACAGTATTTAAGGATTTGTGTGACTAGACTGGATTCACTCAGATAATCCAAATTAATCTCCTTTGTTAAGGTTCATAATCTTATTCACATCACCAAACATATTTTCACATGATAAGGTATCATATTCACGATTTCTGAGGATTATCCAATATGGATATTTTTGTCGGGTCATTATTCTGCTTTCTGCAATTTATTTGCAACTCACAAGCTAATCTGTTACTCTATATTCCACAGTGAAAGACACAGAAGTTGATGAGATAGTTTTACATCACCATACTCTTAACAGTACAAGAGACACATTTTCTAGATAAGTATGTCATTTTATTGATATCATAGCCATATATAATATTCATATTTTATCGTCTTTTGGAATATTGTTTTTGCAACACAGTGTACTACAAATTTTGGAAATATGATATATAAAAATAATCTCACTTCAATCACCACAATTGAAATAATAAGAGTTTTCATATATGAAAGTATTCAAGCTGTGGAGATATTTTTGCATTCCAAATGCCTGCTTGATAAATGCAAGGAACCAAGTTCAATTCCCAGTACCACATGCTGTTCTAGCTTGGGAACCATGGGTTTGCAGTGCCAGCCACTGAAAGCAGGCACGTTGATGCATGTTTGTAATCCCTGTGCTGGAAAGGCTGGGACAGGAGGATCACTATGAGTCTGAGCTGTGTGGGGAGACGCTGTAACAAATAAATAAATAAATAAATAAATAAATAAATATATAAATATATTTTTTTAAATCTGCAAAACAAATATAATCCCAGAGCTGGGAAATAAATATTGAAAGCTAGTTTTATTAGTAACATGTGGCACTCTGAATGGCAAGAAACAAAATTTCTTTTTATAATGACCTTTACAGAAATTACATGTCTTAAATTATCTAAAAACTGAAGCAAGGCAAATTTGCATCAAAGATGACTGCCACAGATGTTACAGAAAACATTTTAAATATAAAAACACAATATATTTCGTTAAAACATAATATTGTGGCATTAAATTTGGTCCATATATTTGATTAGTAAATTGGAGGATGAAGAAAGATGATTTTCAAAAAGCCAGTGTAAATTATCCATTGAGCACAGGATATAACAGCATCATAAGATCAAAATATGTAAAAGAAAAGCTAATATAAAAATCTAACATGTAGTGGTTAAGATGTCATAATATTAACCCCAAAATACCTGGAAGATATATATAAGATAACAAACTGGAGAAAAATGAAACCATCATTCCAGTTGATAATGAAATTAAAATATATTTATTTTTGCTAAATAGCTTGGAAAATAGCAATGAAGTAATAAAAATAGAGGAGGTTAGCTATTTTAAGTAGCTAGCATCACTTCTGTCTAAAATGTCCCAGATGTATTTCTAATGATATTTGTAATTATACCATCACATGTTTAAATTATAGCCTAAATATTAGGCTTTTAATTTTTAGAAATTATATGCAGAAATACCACAGAGACAAAAGTTTTGAAGTCACGGGTATGGGCAAAAACTTTCTAAGTGGAATCCTGGATGTATGGGAAGGAGTACCAAGAATTCACAACTGGATCATATCCAATTTAAAAGCTTTTGCACAGCAAAGAAGACCAACACCAATGTGAAGCAACAATCCACAGAATGGAAACAAAAAATGCCATCAGCTCTTTTCTAGAAAGAGAACTAATACTAACTAATGTTAATATTATGGCACTTTAAAATATACAAAGAATGCAGAAGTAAACCCCCCAAAATAAAAGGCCCAGTCAGACAATAGGCAAGTGAAATGATAGATACTTCTTAGAAGAAGATGTACAAATGCATGAAGTGTTCAACATCACTGGCCTCTAGAAAAAGGCAAAAGAGACCAATGCTGAGATTCCATCTCACCCCAGAAAGAAGGGCCATCAGTAAGAAATTGCATAATAAAAAGTGCTTGCAAGATTGACAGGATAAAGAAACCTCTGTGCATTGTTAGTGGGAATGTGAATTCACAACGGTGTGGAAATCAGCCAGGTTTCTCAAAAA
>PVKN010038186.1:0-11108 GCA_004027915.1 Capromys pilorides
GCTTCCCTCCGTCCAGGCCTAGCAGCCTTGGTAATGAGCCTGCCTGCTGGAAGGCCACTTTCTTAAAAACCATGAGCAAAAACTTCTAAGCCATTTCTGGTGCTAGTTGCCCTTTCTAGAACATGTTTCCCCTATTTTCTTCTCATCCAAATCTTGCAGTTCTTTATAAACCAAAATAACTCATAAAATCTCTTCCCCATCAAACTCTACATTTATGTTTTTCCTTTTTTTTATGTAAAGTGCATCCATACCTAACGCTTTTCATTAAAATATACTCAGAAACTTTTTGATTAAAAAAAAACCAAAACTATATTTTTCCTGAGAGGTGGGGACTATGAAACATTAGTTCATTTGTGTGTTAATTGTTTTTGTTTGTCTGCCTTTAAGTGTCCTATTATATACAGTATAAAACTATGAAAACAGAAATTTAGTAAATAATGTATGAATGTCTAAAATGTTCATTCGTTAAAAAATAATCATAAAATGCACCTTGTCAAGCCTTTCCAGATTATGGAAATAAAAAATTATGCGGGATCATTTATAGGCGCTATTTTAGTTTTTTAAGGAAGAGAAATTAAAAATGTTTTCAGAAATTGGGTCGAGAAACTCACACAGCCAAATTAAAGAGCGCCACCTTGTGGCCAAGTGAGTTGCTAACGCAAATAAGAATTTTAGATGGTGTGGCTTTTTCTGCCCCAGCTATGGAGTAGAAAAGATGTATTGAACCTTTATGTAGTCGAGCACATTTAAAACAGTACTTGTAAATTGGCCATGGCATTTAAAATGTCATTTAAGTTTATTGACTACCTAAAAATGAAATTTCCAGCAAATAAATTATTAATTATATTACTAACATAGTTGGAATGCCCTCCATAAAAAAATCTATAAAATTGTAATCAGAAAGGAAAGTCCCCAGAGATTATTCCATCAATGATCTTTAAAGGTTCTAAGGTGACTTTAAAAAGGTAATCAAACGTGCTTCCTCTTCTTCGAAGAATGAAATATATGCAAAATTTTGCATATAACTTCAGAGACATCGCCAACTCCTTTATAGTAGCTCTTTCATGAAATTTGCACTTTCAGTCTTTATCTTTTATGTATTATACAATGAAGATCTAGAAGATTTGGTGGTGAAAATTATAATTTTATCCCATTGTCTCTTCACCCCTCAAGCCTCACACTCACATAGTTCCTGAAAATAAATAGATATATCATGGTGAAAGATTTTTGCTATATTCTTTGACTCCCTAAGCTAGATCTTAATGTTTATAATTTTTCAACTCTTTATGTTCCTGACATTAGCAAAGGCAAAATTTTAATATTAGACTCATGGTATTCATAATATGTCCATCAGAAGATTCTTTGTTGATTTCTTCGACATTAAATCTGTATTATGGATTCTTTTTTTATGCGGCTGGACAATATACATTTAATAAGCCACGTGTTCTTTGCTTGTTTATGGATATTTAGCTTAACCTCATTATGTTAGCTATTTAAATAATGCTGCCATGAATTTAGGAACACAAGAGTCTCTAATTTCATTTCCATTTCTGTTACACAGATGACCAGTAACGGGAATGTTGGATATTTTTAGGGTTTTTTTGAGAAACCTCTGAACAGTAATTTTCACAGTGGCCAGATTAACTGATGCTCTGCTAGTGAGGTACAATGATGCTTTTTTCTTCATACCCACATCAACAGTCATGGTATCGAGTAATCTTAATAATAGCCCATGAACAGGTATGGGGTAGTTATCTCATTGTGGTTATAATTTGTATTTCAGGGATAATTACTGATGCTGGACGTTTTGTCTTTCTTCTAGCTTTTTTTTTTTCTTATGCTTTTTGGTTTTGAGTCTTTGCATCCTTCGAGAAATATACATTGAGGTGTCTTATTTATCTTTTAAAATTGACACTGAAAATTATATATATATCAAGTACAACATTATGTTTCTAAGAGTGCACACACAGTGGAGTGGTGTATGTGTCTAGTAATTGGCATATTCAGGGGCCAGGGAGATGGCTCAGCGGTCTAAAGTGCCTGCTTAGGCAAGCTTAGGCAACCGCAGGGACAAAGGTTTGATCCCCGACACCACATGCTGTGCCAGCCCCATCCTTAGCGCAGGCTGAGCTGGCCATAAAAAAAAAAAAAAAAGACATATTCACTCACTTCCACTTATCATTTTCATAGTAAGGACATTTGACATCCACACCTAACATATTTCAAATTATAGTACCTTGTCATTTGCTACTGTCACCGGGCTGTACAATTGATGTCTCGAACTTCTTCCTCCTAACTCAAATCCTATATTGTTCAGTCAACTCTGCAATCTGTCTCTCCATCCCCCACTTCCTCAGCCTCTGGTAACCATGATCGGATCCTCTTCTTCTATAGGATTGGCGTCTCTAGACTTTTCATTTGACTGACCTCATTTGTCATTTGTCATTTGTTTTCTTAGTATTGAGACGAATTCTTTATACACTTTGAAATTCTTCTTGTTTGTGAGAACATGGATAAACCTAGAGGATATTACATTAAGTGTCATAAAACAGACACAGAAAGAAAATGTTGCATGGTGTCACTTTATGTGTGGAGCCTCCATTCCCAGAGACTGGAGGACAGCAGAGATCTCCGTCAAAGGACATGGATTTCAAGTAACCAAAGGAGCCAGTTCAAGGAAGCTGTAGCATGCCAGGGTAACTATAGCTAGCAACAGTGGACTGTGTGCTTGAAAATCGCTGAGTGAAAGTTAAGCGTTCTCATCACAGAAGTGTAAGTATAAGATGTAATGCATTCATTGATGACTTTTAATACTAATTCCACAATGTATATACAATGTATGTGTCTTAGTTACCCTTCTTTTGTTGCTGGGACAAATACCTGACACCCAAAATGAAGGAAGGAAAGGTTCATTTAGCTCACAGGTACTAGAGGTTTCAGTCCATACTCAGCTGGCTCCAAGACATAGAGGCACATGGCAGAGAGCAGCAGTTCATAGTGGAGGAACAGCAACAATATGGTGACAGAGGAAACTGAACAACCAGAGGAGCAGAGAGCAACAGTGTGAGTCTGTCTCTCTGTCTCTCTTTATATTGCATTCAGGCTCTCTGCCTCAGCCTATCCACCTTAGGCCACACCCATAATCCCAGCAGTACTCAGACCCATAGTCCCATTAGTACTAAAACACATAATCCCAATGGATCATGAGTCAAGTCTCAACCTCTAGAAGTCCCCACCCCACGATTGCATGAGGCTTTGGGGGGAAAACTAGACATAAACTATAACAGTAATATATATATATATATATATATATATATATATATATATATATACACATATATATGTTATGTTGTTACATTATGTTGTTATGTTATGTTATGTTATGTTATGTTATGTTATGTTATGTTTTACACCATAAAGCAGAACTTTTGTCAGCTACCAAAAAAGGTGTAATTTGGAATTACAGAACAGCTTTGGGCAAATGAAGCCATGGCAGTTGATATCGATACCTTTGGAGAGAGTCCTAAACCATAGCTTACCCTGTTACCTAGACACTATAGAGCTACTAGTTCTGTTTTCTTTCTGTCCCATGGGGAAATCAGGTGACTTCACAAATGTCACCTCCTTTGGTCAGGGTTATTGGAGCCATTTGCCTTCCCTTCAATATTCATATAGTTCACTTTCTTCATCTCTTGTTATTAAGAACCCTATTCTCCTAGGTCAGTAATTCTCAGAGCAAATTTTGGGGAATGAATGTTAGCACTCTAAAATATTTATAGATGGGACATGCTAAATGATTCCAGGGTCTAATAAGCTGAGCTTCCCAGAATTAAACCCATACATTGCTGAAAGTTTTCCAGAGTCTTTATACAAGCTTAATAAATATTTTAAAGTTGCAGATAGAAAATAGAATATGCGAACTAGTAGTGGTGGTACTTGGCTATAATCCCAGCACTCTGGGAGGTTGAGGCAAGAACACTGCAAGTGTGTCTCTAATCTGGGCAGTATAGTGACTTAGTGAAACCTTGTCTCAAAGTTTAAAAATAGAAGGGGCTGGGGAGATAGCTCAGTAGAATAAGCACTTGCCTGACACATGCAAGGGCCTGAGTTCAATCCCTGGTTCCATGAAAAAAAAAAAAATTAAAAAAAGAGCTGAAGATAGGAACGTAAGTGTGCAAAGACCCTGAGTTCAATCTCCAGTACCACCACATACGTACAAAGAAAGAAAATAGTATGTGCAGAATATCGTAGGCATGATTTAAAGTGGAGCTCTTGGTTGGGTTGTTTCAAAGCACCTAATGTGGTTGGCACTCCGCAGAGCATATCTGGGGACGTGGTGAATTAGAGACAAAAAAAAAAAAAAAAAAAAGATTTGAAAATACATGCAGACTGCTTGAACAGAGGTCACTCACAAAGGATAGTGGGAGCAGGACTTGTAGCGTAGAATATTCCAGAAGAGGAAACAGTTTACATTAAATGATGCTAATTGAAATATGAGGATGAATGCTAATTTAGCAGGCAATTTGGTGTAGTGGAGGAAGCACTCACCCGCCAGTGGGTCAGCCCGGGTTATTCTTCAGTACATTGATGCTGCCTTTCAAATGCTTAGCAGTTCAAGGTACCTCTCTAGCTAAGGGAAACAATTCTTGTAGGAGTTACAGAGGCACAGTGATAAGCATACAATTCAGCTCGAGAACCTTTGTGCATGAATTGTCACCCCATATTCTGAAGGATGGCTTCCATGGATGTCATTGATATGGGAACAATGTGTGTATAATCCATGCTCATAGAGGTGCGCCAGTGTACCTGAATTCTTTAAGAAGTGTCATCGTATTCAACTGTAGTGAATTGATCACATGTGTTCATATTATCTCTAATTAAGTACAGGAATTTAAAAATAGAGGTACGGGAATAAGACCTCTGTCCCATCACACTGCCAGGCCCCATTTGTACCACCACAAATGTCCAAGTGTTATTTGCCAACATCCCTGGAGGGGCTCAGGACTGAGAGAACAGGCACAGCACACGGTAGGTGGTGTGGGGCTGAACAGCCTGCCCCTAGCAGGTGGGTCCCTAGCAAGCAGGCCTCTGAGGGGAATACTGGGCTGTGGCACACTGGTAGGGAAGCACTCTCAGGAGAGGCCAAGAGGAGGACTGAGGGCTGTGTGGAGACCTCAGCGGGCCTCCTGGGGCTTCTAAAACGGAGAAGAAGAAAAGCTTCCGACCCTGTGCCTCCCTCCTTGGCCCTTATGCCTCCTCCCTCTCCGGCGTCATCAGGGTGTTGACAAGAACAGTGCGTTCCTCCTGGGCCAGAGCTTGTTCCTGGAGTCTGGGAAGTGCGTGCGGGTCCCTAGGACACGCTGCCCTGGAAAGCGTTGACCCCCTAGGCAAGTATATTTTACCAAAGGCTGATGATCGCAAGATTTTCCTCTGAAAAATGAACTTCACCTCTCTGCAAAGATCTTTGCAAGCTGACCCTTCTGCTGAGTTTCTAAGGAAACACCATTAGCTCCTCCACTCAAATGACTCAGGACCTAACCGGAAGGTAGCTCCTCCAGCAGGCCCTTGGCCTTAGTTCTAATGTAAATCATCAGCTAAGCATCATCCTAAATTTCAGGAGACCTGCAGGACTGGAAACGATAAGCAAAGCTGTAGAAAAAAAATGGAGGGTGGAAGAAACAGAGGCAGCGCAGAGGAGAGGAAAAGGACAAACCAACCGAGAGCCAGGAAACCAAACCATAGCTACTCGGAAAAAAGAGAACGTACCACGGCCATGACGCATGGAAAAGCTACTGCGAGAAAGAGTCTCAAACGTCAGAGAGTAAGAAAAGACATTTGGAAATTAAAATATATTTTTTAATTTAATGCTAAGATGGAATGCCAATGAAAATGTTCACCATCAGTCAAAATGAAAAGACAGTGATAAAAATTGAGAGAAGTATTAGTTGGGAGGAGAACTGATGTAGGAGGAGCAGTGCTTACTGGTAGTTATTTCAGAGTGAGAAAATGCCAGGCAAGCAAAGAAAATGATTTTAAAATAAACACGTGGAGGGGGGAGGGGCTGAAGGAGAATGAAGATGTGTGCCGGGTGCTGGCTACCCAAAAAGGATGCAATCCCCAGACACTGAAAACGTATGCTAAGAAAAGGTTCTACTTATAAAATAAGTGCTAATAATAAAATAAGACATGGACACATGAAAAAAATCAATAAAATTTCTCTAGCTGGGGAGATAGCCCAGCAGTCTAAGCTCCTGCCTGATAAGTACAAGGTCATGATGAGTTCAATCCCCGCATGCCCTGTTGGTTTGGAAAGGGGCGTGGTGGTGCAGGCCTATAACCCCAGCGCTGTGGAGGCTGAGGCAGGAGGATCACTAGGAGTCCAAGCTGCACAGCAAGGCCCTGTATCAAATAAATAAATGAAAAAAAAAATTCTCATAAATAAAAAATGAGTATTTTTCAAATGAAACAGGAATCTTGAGTAATTATTTACTTCTATCTGAAAACTTAAATATTCCTATGTAAGGAATACATAAATATTTGTATAAGAAATGTATAAAATAAATATAAAGTAAACATTTTATAAAAATTAAACATGCAAAACCGTTTGCACTAAAGTACTATTTATATTTTTGTTTATTACTATCATGCATATTTTATCTCCTCCTTAAGCAGGTTTTTTTTCAGGTACTCTCTTCTTAACCAAGCATTGTTGTGAGTCCTGGGTATTCAACAGTGAAAATAACAACAACAAAAATAGAAGCCCTGCTTTTCTTCTTGTTTCTGTTCTTGTTTTACAACTGATCAAGGAGAGCAGCTGTTTTGTGTAGCTTATGTAGGAGCAGAAATACTCTATAAATATAATAAATAAATGTATGTAATGTGTTAGACAGCTATGAATGCTGACAAAAAGAGTGCAAAAGAAGGGAAGATATCGTCAGTGGGGGGACAGATGACAGTGGGAATTCCCACGAGGAGGCCACGCCAGTCCTCACTGAGCAGGCTCCACTTGAGGCTGAGCCTGACCAAGACCCTGCCCAGGTCAGTGTGGAGGATGTCCAGAGTGGGCCAGCACCCTCGGGCTGGGACATGCTCACCCTACCAGCCTGAGTGAAAGCCTCCTAAGCCTTCCTGGTAGGTGGGACTTGAGTGACATAGAGCAGGTGACATCTTTGGGTCACCGTGTGAATATATGTTACACAGAAACCACACTACAGCTGCTGTATTCTCTGTCCATTGATTGAAATGTTCCAGCTATCGTTGAAAGTACGCCTACCTGGTCATGTTATGAAAGTGACAAGAAAAATTAAAACTTGTTGCTGTCCACTAAGTCATTCTTGTGGGTGCCACTAAACATTTGCCTTTCTTTCATTGTCATAAAATAAAGCTTCCAGAAAGCAAAGAAGACAAATAATTCTTAGTGGGCTTCTGTATCGTTCTATACGTCATAGCATTTAAGGCTCTCTACAATAGGAAAATAGAATGCCCATTGTATAGATAACAATACTGAGGCTTAGGGGGTTATAATGTAACTTTTGCTATGAGGACTGTAGTGGAACTAGAATTTAAGCCCAACTCAGTCTGACTCCAGCCCCTTTTATTTTCCCATTGTATTTATTTCCCCCGAATGTGTCTTATAATGCATAAAGTTTTTCTGGGTCTGAACCATTTACGTTTTTGTTCTAGAAGTTTCTTACTAGCAGATTGCATATGGGGCAGAACCATATGTGTGGTAAGACTGGGCCATGGCTGAGTCACTGCTGGCCACTTACAACTATGAGAGCAAAACGCTATTAAAGGAAGACAATTATTGATATGACAAAAAAAAATTAGCATATTTTTAAGGATAAATTTACCAAATTTACTAAAAGCATTGAAATGCTCTCTGATTTGAAATTTCTTCCGCTCTTTTATAGGTAAGTTTAGAAAGACATTTTCTTTATTTTCACTGCTTTCGACAATGAGTATGAAAGATGATGTGTTTCGCCACATAGATATTTGAAAAGCAGAATTGTGGGTTGAAAGTTCCTGAGTTGGAGATGTTCAGCCTGTGCTCTGTTTGAAGAAGCTGGGCCCGGTGTGTGCCCTGAGAGGATGTGACGCTTCTGTGTGAGATATGGAGGAGGGCTGTCCTGGGGACAGCAACAGTGAGAAACAGGAGCCTGACAGAGTGGGGAGGCACGCCCTTCTCAGCTGGTCTCCTGCAGTGTCCCCAGGATGGGCTGCAATCAAAAGCTGTGTTTTTATAAAACAGGGAATCAACTAGAGACTGCTATTACTTCCTGTGCTAAGCCTAGGGCCTTGTGCTTTCTCCTATTATCATGTAAAATGACTGGCCAGCTTACTACAGATGTGTATCTTTGAAAAAAGGAATGACCTTAACCCCTCTGAAACAAGTCCAGTTTCATGCTGCAAATCAGTAAAATGATTCGTATGGTTCCTAGAACCATCTGAATGAGAACAACTGTGGTGAATTACACATGGACCATTCAAGATAGGGAGCAGAAAATTTCCGTAAAGCTTCTGGTTATCTCAAAGAGAGAATAACATATCAGGAGGGCTCTGGAAGGGTGTGATTTGTGTGGGGGCAGGCAGGTAGCCCTAAGCTGCCCACAGAGCCGCGGCCTCCCCTGCTGAGCGCTGTGCTTTCTGTGAAGTATAAAGGAAATGACTGAGTGAGATTTCAGTCAAGCGTGAGCTTAAATCCCAGAGTTATAAATGGAATGGTTGCTTCATTCCAGCAAGACTACCTGGGTTTCTAAAAGTAACAGAAACTTTATTATCAAAAGCTTAGTAAACAGGAGAGAGCCTGGGGCCTTTGTTAACTCCCAGTCCTACTTATCAATAACACATGGCTATCACTGTTGGTACCTGGCAGCTCAAGGGCCCTTGTTAGAGCCTCATTCCTCCTCCGGCAGGGTTGGGAGGTGACAAAACCTGAGGCCTCCTGGGAGGACGCACCCTTGGGGTGCTCCTTCCTCCCTTGCTCTTTTCCTTCCCTGTGCCAAGACACACAGTTTTATTTTGCCCCCTATAGATGCCATGATGTGCTGCACTGGCCAGAACCACAGGGCTAATTCCTTGTGGATTAGAACATCAACACTGAATGGTTTATCTGAGCCCACGTGACCTCTTTCTCTTTAAGAGCTGATTTTCTCAGGTTCTTTTCCTGTGATGGGAAGCCCACTGACAAAATGAATTAGGCCTAAAGGAGCAAAAGTTCTTCAGGTCCTGGTGATCATGGATAATGATTTTTGGTCTTATATTCTCTGTCACATAATCATAGCGATGTCCAAATCAGGATGAAGTGGCTATTATCCCACAGAGTAGATATCACACAACTCAAGCACACAAAAAGTTTTCACTAAGGAAGCGCGAAGTTGATACTTGAACCACGAAGTTCAACTCTCTTCATTTTAACTCATATCCTGGTGGCTGCTGGGAAATAGGAAAACTAAAGATATCCTAACATGGGACGGTCTCCAGCCTAATTATCAGAGAGAGTCTCTAGCCCAGGAGGGGCAAACATTTTCTGTTGAAAGGCCAGTTAGTAAATATTGTAGCTGTTCTAGGCCATAATGTCTTTGAAATGACTAACCAGTTCCCATGTGGAAGAGGAAATGCAGTTGTTCATAAACAATCTATAATGGTTGAACATGATGTGTTCCAGCTAAACTTTTTTTTTCAATGTTTTATTTATTTATGTATTGGGTAGAGGGTCTTGCTATGCAGCTTGGACTCGTAGTGACCCTACTGTCTCAGCCTTCCCAGTGCTGAGATTATAGGCAAGACCAGTCTTGGTGGCCTTCCGGGGCTGACACAGCTTGCGGTACCAGGGATCTGACCCAGGTCCTTGCTATTTTCAGGCAGGCACTTAGATCACTGAGCTGTCTTCCCAGTCTAAAACTTTTATTTTTAAAAATACATGGTGAACAAGATTTGTTTGGTCTTTATTAACTAATGTTTGCATCATCTCTTTGAAATAAAAAAAAATTAAGTAAAATATTTCAGAACAACATGTATATTGACCACCTTGAGATACAGACTAAAATGAAGGAAAGAGCGTTATTCGGCACCTGTTTACAAGATAGAAACTTCTTCAAAGTCTGAATGAATTTAAACACACTGGGCTAGGGACTCTCTCTGAAAACACTAGAGGGCACAACAGGCTATTTTTAAGTCAAGGCCTTTTAAACATTACAATTACAAAAACTGTCCCACGTGGAATCATCTGACCTTAGCGTGTATAATTTGCCTGAAATGTCAGCCTCGAGCTCCAGTGACCTCACCGCCCACAAGAACTTGAAGCGGTTGACCACGTTTGTGTTGTGATAATTGCAGCCATATGTCTCTTTCTTCCCCTCTTTTTTTTATTGCTTCGAGCCTTTTCATAAAATGCAGCCAAATTAAGTATTTATATAGTGAGATTTTCTCCATTTTATAAGAGGATAACCATGTTCTGTGGGTACTAATTTTAATTTGATGAGAGTTCCCCTTGAAATAAACAACAAATTATTTTGAATTATCTTATGCTTTGCTGATCTTTTAAGAAGCCAAAATCATGCTTGCAACTGGAGTTTGTTACTTTAATTTTTGTAATCAAAGGAGGGTTTTATTTCAAGAAAAAAGTGATTAAAAATAGGAGCCTAATGCTTCAAAAATGCTACTACTTGAATTAAAATAATTTAATAATTCTCCTTACAGATATTTGGATTACAGAAATAATTTGAGCTGTTAAAAAGATTCATGTTAAGAATATGCACCCAAGGGCTAGCGACATAGCTCAACAGACTAAGCGCCTGCTTAGCAAGCACAGGGATGGGGGTTTGATCCCCAGCACCATCAGCCGTGCTGACCCTACCCCTAGGTACACTGAGCTGGGGACCAAGTCCAGGTGTGGTGGTGCACACCTATAATCCCAGCACTGGGG
This sequence comes from Capromys pilorides, assembly GCA_004027915.1. Taxonomy (NCBI): domain Eukaryota; kingdom Metazoa; phylum Chordata; class Mammalia; order Rodentia; family Capromyidae; genus Capromys; species Capromys pilorides. The sequence goes on from PVKN010038186.1 coordinate 10,928, forward strand.
AGGCTGAGACAGGAGGATCACTATGAGTCTGAGATGTGTAGTGAGACCCTGTATCAAATACATTTAAAAAAAAGAATATGCACCCAAGATTAATTATAACACTGAGAAATTAATCTGTCTAAACATCTCTCATAAACTATTTAAATACATTTTGATATTAGTCTGAATCAATAGAATCTGA
>PVKN010038187.1:0-11110 GCA_004027915.1 Capromys pilorides
GTTTTCCCAGTGACCAGAGGTGCCGTAGACCCAGTAGCTTAATGCCTCAGTCCTAGCCCTGAGCTTTGAGTTCTCACGCCTCAGGAATGTTGGCTTCTCAGCTCTGGTGAGAAAAGCACTCTAGCCAAGGAAATGCTGTGTTAATAAAAGCAGCTCCCACATATAATCACTTGAACAAATGAAAATAATTCCACCAGATCACATTTCCTGGGCCTGCCAGGTTCAAGCTCCAGCATGGTAATGTCTTGGATTCCACGGAGATCTAATTAGACTCATGTGGAACCAAACTTCATTTAAAAATCAGAAGCATTCTGCTGTCACTCCGGAGCATCGCACACACTGGTGCTGGTGAGTTACCTCTGGCAGAAGACCCCCCAACATCTCTAGGGACAGGACATGATCCTCTTGTCTTCAGAGTTAAGTCACTTCTGTCTTTAAATAGTCTCATCCTACAATTACTTTGTCCCCTGTGACTCCTGGTTGCATAGCGGCAGGGGACAGTGGTGAACGAAAGGAAGCAGGGAAATAAGAAAACAAAAAGGAAAACAACTCTCTTCTAAGATTCTCTTCTTTTATAGTCCTTGACTGCTTCCTCTCCTGCCCTAAGAAATACCTTCTAGCTCTGATGATGCTGGCATTTTCTAACTCATTTTCCTAACACACAGTTGTTAGGAAAATCACATCATCTAAGTTGCACCGCCTCCTGCAGAGCACCCCAAAGCCTGTGCTGCAGCTGTACTAGTGCTTCTCTCCTGGTACCCCAGGCCCTGCCTGCATGTCTGGTGTGTGTCTCTGGTCCCACCCTCTGGAAATATTTTCTTGCTGAGTGAGAGTGGCAGCTAACTCAGCGTGGAGGACTTGAAGTTCTCCAGATAATCACCACAAAGGGGTCCATGTGTGAAATCAGTGTTGTGCCTTGAAGGCTGTCGGATTGCTGTTGAGTAAAACGATGTAAATGCAATTGTAAGTAGTGAACCTAAAGTCATTTAAAATAACTGAATTCTTACTAACTTTGGTTTAGTATGCATTTTTCTCAATCAATGAATGTCAACTGAACCCCCTAGAGGTGGAGATTTTGTATGATTTTCTTGATTTTACTTAATTGTTTTATTTTTTAAAACAGAATTGGAAAGTGGGGGGTTGCTAAACTGCTCAGCTCACCTGGAGCTCAACATCCTCCTGCTTCAGCCTCCCAAGTAACTGTGATTACAATTCCCAGGCCCAAGCCCAACCAATATTCTTAATTTTAAAAGAAAAGAAGATTAAAATGGGCTGTTTTGGCTTCAATCTACAGTCTGAGATAAGTACTGCAGTTAGAGTAAGGAGGGGCAGAACCAGTGCTCGGGTCCCAACCCACCCCACCAAAAGCGCCTTGGTGGGACCTGGGAAGAACTGGGGCCCCAGTGCCGCCTGGTGCAGCACGAGGACCAAGCTCACAGAGCCTCCCAGGGCGCTGTGCGATGAAGCTGATCCAGGCCCCTGAGGGGTGCTGTGGGTGCTGGTGCAGGGCGGCTTTTTATCCTAAGGAGGCACCCACTTTTCGGGGGGTGCGACTTGGAGTGGCCTCTCCTTACTGGGTGCTGGATCCCTCTCCCGCCCCACCCTGTGAGGAAACCACTTGGAGAGCAGCAGCTGGGGCTCAGCTCGGGCTTAGGTGCAAAAGAAACTGCCCAGCGGGAGTCTTCCTGGCTCGGGGTCAGCTTCGATTGTGCTTTTAGATGTGGAGAGGCCCCTTGGAGCACGGTTGTGCGGCAGAGTGTACACCGGAGGAGATGCTACTCAGCCACCGTGTGTAGGGCGAGGAGAGAGATGGGCTCCCTGCTTTCCCGGGACTCTGGTTCCTCAGGGAGCCCAGCGCAGGCACTCCTTTGGTCACTTCTAGAGCCCGCTGGGAGGGTGCACAACACTTCAGAGCCAGGTGCTTCTCCATTTGCTGCGCCCAGTGGCTTTTCCTCCCTGGGTCTCTCTGTCTCTCTGTCTCTGCTTCCATCCCTCTCCCCCTCCCAACCCTCCATCCCCCTATCCCGTTCATTTTTGGATTAATTGAGATTCTTCACATTGAACTACATTCCCGGCCCTTCTTTTTAGTTTTTATTTTGACACTGGCTCTTTCTGAGTCACTAAGTTGCCCAGGCTGGGCTTCCTCTCCTAGAGTGCTGGCCACGCAGGCATATGTATTACCAGCTGCCTCCGCCCCTTCTACCAGGACCTGGAGGTTCAGGTGGAAACTGGGGAAGCAGGCCCTGTATTTGCCCCCAGTAAGTTCCTTTCCGAGTAAAAAGGAAGAAACGGTGCTCAGTGTAGGTGACAAGAGAAGGGTTTCTGTGACCTCTTGCTCAGGAGATGGGGCTATTAGGAGGTCTGCATCGGCCATGTCCTCCCAGCAGGCTTCTGGGCCAGTGCAGGCTGTGAGCAGGGCTCCTGGGCAGGCCAGAGCCCACCATACAGGGAGGTCCCCTGGGGGATTGGGTGGCTCCTGCTGACCCTCACTTTCCCACAGTGTGGTGAGGAGGGCAGCTGGGATCTCTGCCTGACAGTGTTCCTGACTCCTGGGCCTCAGCTCCCTGGGCCAGTGTGACCCTGCTGCATCATGGCTCCCTATCTCCAGAGGCCCCGCGGCCTGACAGTCCCCAAGTCTGCTTGGACCTAGAAAATGACTGAACAATTTAAAAACCAGACAGGTCTGTAGCCTGCAGCCCTACTGACTGAGAAATCTCTGAAGGGAGTCTCTGGCAATCCATACTTCTAGGCTGGAAATCATTAGCAGTAGAGCATTTTGCCTGGCATGTACAAGATCATGTGTTCAATCCCCAGCATCTCTCTCTCTCTCTCTCTCATACACACTACACACATACACACACACACGCACAAGACATGATTTTTTCTTTCTTTTTTTTTCACGTCAAGGTCTCATTATGTAGCCCAGGCTGGTCTTGAATTCATGGGACTCCTGCTGCCTCAGCCCCCCACGTGCCTGGATTGCAGGCCTGCACCAGCACGCTCAGTTGAGAAGTCCATGTGTCTAACAGGAGGTTCCAAAGTGATAACACTTTGGTGTGGACTGTTCACAGGACTGCACTGGAGGCTCGCTGATTTCAACCCATGCCAAGTGCCCCTCTAATCCAGCCAGACTTGTGAGTCAGCACTAAAGGGCACAGAGCAGGGGCCATTTGGTGTCCCAGTGTTGTGAGTGAGTGGCAGCAGAACAGCCTTGGGCCCTCTCCCTAAATAATACTGGTGTTCTTTGAGGCCTGTCTGAGCACTTCCTTTTTTAAAATCCTTGTTTCTACCAGTGTGAACTTCATTTTTGCCAAGTGCACTGGGACGCTTTCCTACCCAGCTTTTGGGGTAGGCCAAATTGTGGACTGAGCCCCAGACAGGAGTGGGCCAGAGATTGCCCAGGTGGCAGTAAATGAGTTTAGATAGCAGCATTCTCCCTCCCAGGGGTGACCACAGGGGTTGGGGGAGAAGCTTTTGCTTGCTGAGAAAGAATTGCAGAAAGTAGATCTCCCCAGTTTAGGAGCCCAAAGACCAGAGGATGTCAAATCTGTGAATAAAATCTCAGCTGGAATAAAGGCAAGAAATGGCTTCTGTTTCCACACCTCTAGAGTCTCTCTGAGGAATGACATGGAGCCATACACCAGGCTGGATCTCCAGGCATTTCCAGTTCAGGGACTCAGACCTGACCAGGGCCCCTGGATGAATTTTGTGCCAGAACACAGAGTTCCCACTGAGCTACGGCTTCTCTAACTGTAAAGATCCTACCAGGATTAGGAATGCCAAGTCCAAGGCAGAGGCTGGGCAACTGGGACCCTGATAAGGCAAAGCTGGGCACCCCTTTGTAAGGGCTCCTTTCTTAGCCTTTCATTTCTCTAGATAAAGATTCTGTATAAAGATTCCTTTCTTCTAGATAAAGATTCACTTCTGTCCAACTGGGGAGATAGCTCAACAGTCTAAGTGCCTGCCTGGTAAGGGCAAGGACCCAAGTTCGATCTGCATTATCACATGCCATGCTGACCCTGAAACTGAGCATTGTAGTGCACACCTGTAATCCCAGCATTGGGGAGGCTGAGACAGGAGGATCACTATGAGTCCAAGCTGCATAGTGCGATCCTATACCAAATAAATAAATAAAATACTTTTTAAAAAAGATTCACTTCTTTTGACTGCACTTGCACTGTGTTCTTCAATTGCATGTGCATCAGGCCTCATGTAACCTGCCGCCTGCACTTACCGTTGTGTATAGTCTTCCTTTCCTGTTCATAGCAACAAAGAAGGTGCTTCTCACTCCAAAGAGACTCACCACCCCTTGCTCCACTGTAGAAATTTCCAGCAAGCCTAACAAGGAAATGAGGTTCATGTCAGCCAACGCTCATGCAAGTCAGAGTGGTGCACCAACCCTGCAGGAACATCCACCCCATGCCCCTCACAGCAGGCCTGCCCAGCCTCCGCACCTCTGATCTCTCCAGCTGTAGGAGACTGTGCTTATAGAACCCACCATGATCCTGTGAGGCACGCATTTCTGCTAGGAAAAAGGTCTGTGTCTGAGCTGGGGATTACCTGGTTACTTACATATTTATTTAAGATTAGCTTCAATCTGGGTTTTCACTATAATTACTCTAAGTTCTTGACTTGGGTAAAAACATGAATTCTTTTCATTATTTTAGAAATATATGGCTGCACTTTCTGGCTCCTCTTAACCTATCTATTGGCACAAATTCCACAGGCATACAGAGGTGATGGCTTGCCTGTGCCCCATCTTGCCTTTGTAAGACAGTATCCTGGTAGCTACTTGTCAACTTGTAGGGTAAGGGACCTGCAAACAGAGGGAGATGACTGAAATTGTTTTAAAAAGGGGAATGTTTTCCCTGGTAATATTGCAAACCATTTGTCTTTCCTTCTCCAAGAGAGAAGCTGAATAAAAATAAGCTTGTGTCTAATTTTGTCCAAGTACCCTCCTCATTTTTCCTACCATTGCCTTGGTAGCACTCCAGACTGGTGGTCCTTGGTTGTCTCTAGATGGGCCAGTGAGGCTAAAGCAGTTGGTGCTGCAGGGGCTGGCAAAGGCACCAAGATACTTGGTTACTGGCATCTTGAGCTTGAGGTACCTAAGAGCTACATAGTATTTCTCCCCATTTAGAGTAGGGTCCCATCCACCAGAGCTGGGCTCCTCCACCATGTAGCCCTGCTTGAGCCCAAGCCCCCAGGTAACCCAACTGGCTGCAGCTGACACTCACTGTAGAGGTTCTCTTCATGGGTGCCACTGATCTGGCCGTTGAGGGGCACCTGGAGGTGGAAGCCAATGCCCACGTTGCAGTAGAGTCGCCGTTGTCGCTTGATCCCCACTAAATAGCCGTTTTCCCAGTTCACTCCGGTGATCTCTCCAGCCAGCCCTGCACGAGACCTGGACAGCAGTTTGCTCCAGTTCCTGGTGTGCAGCAGTGTGCTGTTGGCACGAGTACCCGCCGGCAGGGGCACGACCATGCCCACTAGGACAGCAAGGAGGACAAGAGCCTGCAGCGTGCGCTGGGGATGACCTGCTGTCCGGGACATAGTGATGAGCAGCCTCTGTCCCAGGGCCATCCACCTTGCCTCTCAGGCACGTGGTCAGAATTAATGGCCCTAAAAATACCGCCCTTCTTGTTTTTCTCCCCTCGGCATGGCGGCAGGGGCTTATTTTTGGAAGGCAGATGAAGGCTGCTGACATGAAACCAAAACCTGCTTCGGGCACTCGGCTTGAGAGCACAGGGATCCAGGCTGAGCCGCGGGCGGTAGCGACCATGGCTCAGGGACACTCACTCCCTTGCCTGCTGTGCCCTAGGTGATTCTGTTGGATTTGGTCTATCTTTATAGTGTAGCAGCTGGCCCTCCCCTTCACCCGGCATCAGCCTGACGTCAGCCCCAGCACACATCCAGGGCTGTAACATTAACCTGCTCCTGGTCTGGCCACCTCCCCAGAACCCCATCACCTGCCCACTCCCCAGGGATCCTGGGAGCCACTGCCATTCCAACTGTGGGGCAGGAATGAAGTAAGCAGGGTGCCTCTGGGCCAGGGCAAGCTGGCTGGGGGCCTAGGCATTGAGGGAGACACAGGCCGCCCAGGACTCAAACCGGACAGTTCTTGGCCTGGCAGCCCTGGCTTGTTTACTTGGAGGGCAAAGGATGAGGAGGGTTGGGGAAAGCATGGCAATGGGCGAGGATGGCAGCTGCCAAGTTCCTCTCTGGACCTCTTTAGGAAAGAGCTTATGGTGAGGAGGGTGCCGAGCAGCCACAGCCTACAGTGGGAAAGTGCAGAGATGCTGAAGGAGGCTCCTGCGGGCAGCGCTACACGGGTGGTGGCAGGGGATAAGGTGATTCTTCTGCTCACCATCCTGGCCAGGGCACTTACCAGGGCAGAAGCGGTGTCCAGCCCCTGGCCAGTCTCTAAAGGCAGCACATCCTTGTCATCTCACAGACAGCATTTCCACTGTACAGATGAGAAAGCCGAGGCGTGCAGGGGTTAGACCACTTGCCCAAGTCACCACAGGAGGGGTGTAGCCTAGGCAGAGGCTGGAGTCTGCTGAAGCCCAGAACCTGTGCGTGACAGTGCTTGCAGCAGAAGTTAAATTTCTAGGTTGGCCCATTATCTGTGTAGACTGTTATACATCAAGGGTACCTTTTCGAGCTATTTCAGTAGCATAAAGTGACTCACTTGTTAAACAAATAATTTATCAAACACCTTTGATAGACATGAGAATTTGTATATCTGCTACTCACTTTTGCTGGACTCATGTTATAGTTATAAACTAAATATAAAGGGATTTCCACTGTTATCCCTATATCCCCTTTCCTTTCCCATATTATTTTAACTCAGGTTTTTTTTTTTTTTTTTTTTTTTTTTTTTTTTTTTTTTTTTTTTTTGCGGGACTGTGGTTTGAACTCATGACCTTGTACTTGCCAGGCAGGCACTTGCGCCATGGAACTATCTCCCCAGCCCCTTCCATATTATTTTAAACAGGTTGTATGTTTGAATTAAAGAAATCCCTCCGTTTTATTTATTTATTTATTTATTTATTTAGTCTTTTTGAGACAAGGTCTCACTATGCAGTTTAGGCTGGCCTTGAGCTCACTTTTGTAGCCCAGGCTGGTCTCGAACTTGCACTAATCCTCCTGCCTCAGCCTCCTGAGTGCTGGGATTACAGGCATGTGACACTATGCCTGGCTAGAAGTCCCTTTAAAAGGTTAAAAAAGAAAGAAAAGCCCTCCCAAATTGCTATGGAAATATAAGAAAAAATTGTATCTCTAAAGATGAAATAATCGATGAATTTGAACTTAAAATTTACTTTCTTTTTGACTCTTAGGACTGCTTGAGCCCAGCCCAGAGTGGGTGGGTGTTTTGGGGGGGGGTACAAGGCATGGCATAGCAACCACATAGATTGGGCTTGGCCACTCCAAGCTGGTCCCATGGAAGGGTCGGCAGCTCCCCACCCTGCAGGCTGCAGGCCTGAGTCTCCTGCTCTGCCTGGGTCCTGGCCCCTGGTCTGTTTCTGATTGCCTTCTGTCCCTGCGCCACCTTCATTTGATGTTGTTGTCGCTATTTTTGGTACCAAAAATCAACTCAAGACCTTGCATTTGGCTGCCTTTATTTGAACTGATGTTTTGCTTAGTGTTTCTGCTCAGCTGTGTACTTCAGTTTTGCCCTAGACTCACTCTCTCAGATTCCTTTAAAGCTTGGCATCTCCTATCATTGTTCTTTCTGGCAAACTAATGGCATGGGGATGTGTGTCCAGCTGCTGAGCTTCCTACTTCCTGACCATCCTTCTGCTGCCTGTCACGTCTGCTGCCCTGTGCTAAACCTTTCTCACCAGTAATGTCATTTCCCATAATAAGGGAAGACTGATGCCTTGTGAGCATAGATTTAATCTCCTGAATATAAATAAAAAAGAAAAAAATTGGAAGCATCTACAGAGTAATAGCCTCGTGAATAATCTGAAGACAAACTTGTTTACACAGGAGCTTGGCCTTTGAATGTCAACTTGACTTTGTCTCTCTTCGTCTCAAGTGTGCAAGAGCCATGGGGTCCGTTTCCTACTTGTGTTCAGCTTGGAATCTTGGCATGCCCGTGCTTGCTGTTCAAACTTGGGAAGGGACAGTCAGACACACTTTGGGAGGTAAGGAAGATGGCATTGTTTGGGTAGGAAATGTCCCCTGCAGGCCTATGGGTTGAACCTCAAGATAATGAAACCTGTACAATGTGCAGCTAGTGGCTGGAAGTGAGGTGAGTGGCCTTGTAAGAATGTGGAACACCAGTCTCTATCTCTCTCTATTTGCTTTCTGGCTTTCTTCCCCATATTCTCATCCCCATCATAATGTACCAGGCCACACAGGTCCTAGACAAGAGGACCAAATGACCGTGGACTGGACCCCTGAAACTGTGAGTCAAAATGAATCTTTCCTCCTAGATGAATAGCTCAAGGTGGTCCAGGACCACTGCTTTCTTTGGGCAGTCAGAGAGACGCTCATCAGCAGAGGCCAGATCTCCATGGAGTATTTCTTGGAACTCTCTATTTTGGGATTGTCTTTAAAAAAGAGAATAAATTATAACAAGGTCGACCAATAAAAATGGTAAATCCTTTCAGAATCACCTCATCCCAAATTCCTATGCAGATGTGGTTGTAGTTGATGTCTTATAAGGCAATAGCTTTGGAATAGGGGTACTTTGATTGGAATTCTGGCTGTACCACTTACTAGCTGTGCAACCTTGGAAAAGCTGTGGACCTCTCTGCTCTTCACTTTTAAAATCCTTGAATTAGATAATGACTTCATATGGTTGTTACAGTGATTAGCAACTGTGCATACAAAAGGCCCCTGCAGAGCACAGCGTACCTCTTCCTCCACCTGTTACCTGAAACACAGTGGAAATCTCTCACTTAGTTAAGGAGGGACAAACTATAAGTAAGAAGGACTATTTCTCATCTCAAGGGAGGGACACATGGGCTTCCAATTCTTATCCACTGTCCACCAAGCATATGTTGTGATGATTGTTAACATATGTAGCAGCAAGCAGCCCAGATTCCTAAAATATTCCGAAAACCAGTAATAGCCTTGGTGTCGTCCCACGTTAAATATAAAACTTAAGTAATTCATTCTATTAAAAAGCCTGGGTCTTATTTTTATCAGGTGATGCCATGAGGCCCTGTTCTAAATGTGCCTCCTATGCCTGTCTCTATAGCAACTCCACTGTGCTCATATAGCCATATATTTTTTTCTGAAGGCTAATTAAGTTGACAACTGCTAGGGCTTCTTGGCTTACCAGATTTGTACTTGACCCTTCACTTGGGGCTTAGAGACCCCTATGGATGTGAAGTGATAAAGAAAAGCGTAACAGGTGGAAGAGGCCTCCTGTGCACCCCTCTTCAAATAGTTGCCTACGAGCCTTTGGGGTTGTCAATCATTCTCTCTGCATGAGCCAAGACTTGATAGAGGTGAGCGGGAAAATATGTTAATGGGTCTTCTTCCATTAGAGGTTCCTTTTCTTACGTGACACATTAGGAAGTATAAATGGGTTAAACTGAGCTGTGAGACCTCTGTCACAGGCAGGTAAAGTGTCCTCTGTGCCTCTGGTTTATTATATAATAAGGTTCAGACAACCCAGAAGTTATGAAAAGAGAAAGTACATGCAATTCAGAAACACTGAACACCTCAATTGCGTTACTTAAAAAGCAACATTTGTCTTTTTCTGTTGATAATTTGGAAGATGAAGCAAACTAAGGTAGAAAAAAATAGCAATTTTTGCCTGTCGTTATATTTTTCGCCTCAAAGTCTTTAGTCTATCTTGGCCCAGCAGATGACTTCTTATTTCCTTTCTGGCTCAGGCACCTCTGAACTTGGTCCAGGTTGCCTCAGGGCTCAATCAGCAGGAGGTGGCCAGGTACAGAGATGAGGTCCTAGGAAGGGTCTCTGCCCTAGACCTGAGCAATGATGGTCACTTGGAGTTAATCAAACTTGCTAGAAGAGAAAGTACAATTTTCAGTAGGGTCAAAGGTCTCCAGATTGGGCTTCTGCAGGAAAGCCTAGGCTCTCTTCTTGGTAGCTGTTCCATGGAGCAACCCACACTCTAATTTCCTAGGATTCAGCTTTCTGAAGCCCTCACCAATAGAATTGGGAGCTTATTAGCAATCATCACCCAGCTCTCTTTAGTTCTGCCTCTACCAACTCGCATGGAGCTTCACTCTATTCCACATCACCACTAAGGTATTTCGGAGCAAGAGCAAGTCTGCCATGTGTGCAAGAGCACATGGCCATTCCTGCTAGGAACCCCAGTGTGGGTCGCCTTGTCACCAGGCCCCCCACTTCCTGCAGGACTGGTCTCATGACAGCCTAGTGCCCAAAGCTTACATGGAGCGAAAGCCCCATTATGCTATATTTCAAAGCAGGTCAGCACACACAGTTGACCATGATAGGATGCCCTCATTTGAAGTTTACTTTCAGACACCCTGCCCAGCAGAGGACTTGGTCTGGTGATGGGTTCAGCTTCTCAGGTTGGGCTTTGTTTTCCTTCAAAATGAATCTTTCTCAGGTGGCTCTTCATTCCTGAGACAGACTTCTGCTGGGGTTAGCCCATCTGCTGTCCAGATTGGTTGAATCCCCATCTTAGTTCAGACAGGAAGCAAGGCTGTCCTGCACTCCCTCCCTTGGGGAGAGGGGAGCCTTTGCATTCCCAGCTTCGTGGTACAGTTTTCCACATATTTGTAGAATTTCCTGGGATGAAACTGCTTCTTCCTCTCCACCCGAGAGGCCATCTGCTTGGTCCATGTGCTACATGACCGTTCCTTCCATCTAAGCCTCCGTCTTGCTGTCTTTCTCACCTGATTTCCTGTCTCCAGGCTCCCTGCTCTGTGTATATCACCCATGTTCTCTCTCCATCTCTTCTTCCCTATCAGTTCCCTCCTGTCTTTATTGTGCCCAGCCATTTGGGGAAGCCCTCCTGAGGATCTGCTACCTACCACAGAGCAAAGCAGTACTTGGGAACTGTCTAACCTCTATGACTGCATCTTTCAGCTGAATTTGCAAAGGGCTAAGGAAGTCAGATGACCTTCCAGAGCTTAGAATGTAAAGGACTTTGGCTCTG
>PVKN010038188.1:0-11095 GCA_004027915.1 Capromys pilorides
TTTTTTTTTTTTTTTTTTTTTTTTTTTTTTTGCATTTTGGGGAAGGGTCTATAGGATGTTCAGGGTCTCACTACTAGATCAGACTCAGTGATCTGCCTGTTTACAGCCTCCCAAGAGCTGGGATTACAGGCGCATATCCGCTGAGCTATTTGGCCGGCCCTTATGAAACTTAATTTTAAGGTGTCATTGTAACTGAGTTCAGGGTACAGCTGGCAGGTGACAATTATAGACAGCCATTCTGAATTAGGTAGAACATTATTTTATTCAACACAGCTGAGTTTGGACAAAGTTGTCAAAATCAGACTCAGATTTTCCGGTCATCATAATATCCTTGTCGCTTGTTTCTATCACCCATCTCTTAAATAACTTCATAAGTCTTTTTCGTTGCATTTCATTGTAAGCTCCAATGCCCAAGTAACTCAAGTTTCACTACAAACCATGGATTTATCCCTGCACACAAGGTATGCACCATGCGTATTTGTTGACTCACAATTCTAATTTAGTGGCATCTATTGCATAGCCCTTGAGTGTCTCAAATAACATAGAGGTGTTTTTACACTACGAAATCATAGAATCACTGCTCCAGGGTATTGTGGATGTATTGGAATAAAAAAAATGCCTACAGAAGGGATCTATTTCATCCATCTGGTAAATACATTATATGAAGCATAATTTGTGATTTTTTTCTCAGAAGACACTGCAGTTGGTGGACATCATAGGCAAAATATACATCGCGGAAGATACGCTAAGTGAAAATCTGTGAAGCAAAATTAGAGAGGGCATTCACTTATTATTTAATTTAATTACAATGCAACGAGCATGATAAGGAAGGGTAATTTTAGTTAATTTGTGGTTCACAATTGTACGGTGGCAGTAAAGTTGTCCCTAAAGATGTCTGCATCTAATTCTTCATATCCATGAGCATGGAAAAAAGGATTTTTGTAGAGGTAATCATGGATTTTCAGAAAGGGCGATTAACTGATTCGGTAAATGCAACGTCTCGGCTCTGATCTCAAGCGCTCTGCGAGGCCTGGGCGCTCCGAGGCGGGCTTCGAACACAGGTGCGCTGCTCCTTCTCCTCCGGAGCATCCTCGCTGGGCCGCGCGGGCTGCGGCAGGGTCTCGACGCGGGTGGCGCGTGGTGGCCTCCGGCCGGGTCCTCCCTGCTCGCTGCGCTTCCGGCTGCCTGGAGCAGGGCAGCTTCCCCTTGCCGCGCTTGCCGCCCGGCCATTGCTGCCCCGGAGCGAGCCAAGGGCTCGGGACCTGAAACTGCTGGAAGCACGAGCCAAGTCACCCTCTCCTGCTTCACGTTACAGGCGCTGGGTATTTTGGTGAAGTGCTCGCCAAGCGACCATCGGGAAGCAGGAGCTCTGTGCAGCAGAGGAGCGTCACGGCCTGCAGCCGACCAGACACGGCGTGCAGGCGGCTGGAGCCCTGGGCGCACCGCTCCTCACCAGGAGGCCAGAGCCGGGCTCTGCTCCGGAGCTTCCAAGGGAACGCGAGCCCCTGACGCCTCCACGTCACCCGAATGAGACCCATGTTGGACTTCCGGCTTACAAAATTACATCATAAATTGGTGGTGCTTTGCGGGCACTCATTTCCTACTAATCTGTTACACCAGCAATGGAAAACTGACGCCCTCAGGCCGGCCAGCGAGCTCTGCGGAGGCAGGCGCAGGGACCGGGCTCGATGCCCAGATGCTGTGCAGCCCAGCCCCGGGTGTGCTGAGGGGTGAGAACTGGCCAGGGGCCGTGTCTGCAATCCCAGCGCTTGGGAAGCCGGTGAACAGCAGGATCACTAGGAGTCCGAACCGTGCGCTGAGACCCTGTAGACCCTGTACTAAATACATTTAGAAAAAGAAAACGAATACTCTTAAGTGACTTTATTTTATATTTATTTATTTATTTATTTGTTTGTTTATTTTTGTCTTTTTGAGACAGGGTCTCGCTATGCAGTTCAGGCTGGCCTTGAACTGACTTTTGCAGCCCAGGCTGGTCTCAAACTCACACTGATCCTCCTGCCTCAGCCTCCTAAGTGCTGGGATTACAGGCGTGCATCACCAACGTGGCTACAAATTACTAGGTTACTGAGAAGTAAAAAGTTCTTTGAAGAAAAGAGTGATTTTTGATGAATTTTTTACAATTAGGCAAATGAAATTAATGCTGTTTAAAATACAATATACAGAAAATTTGGTGCAGAAAAGCCAGTTTCCTGGACTGGTGGTATAGCTTGGTGATCTAAGTGCCTGCCTGGCAAGGGCAAGGACCTAGGTTTGATCCCCAGAACCACATGCTGATCATCAAGAAAGAGAGTGGTGGCCCATACCTCTAATCCCAGCACTGGGGGGAGGGAAGGGAGGAGGCTGAGACAGGAGGATCACTATGGTCTGAGCTACTTAGTGAGCCCCTGTACCAAATAAATAAGTAGATAAATAATAAATCTAGTGTCCAGAAGAAATGGGAAATAATTGCATTATTTTATTTAAACTAAGCATGACCCTTATGAGTATATATTAAACTAAACTTATACTTTATTAAAATAAAATTTTGAATAAGTTTATCATTTAACTTTATGTTTTTAAATATATTGTATATTTGAAAGAAGTTGTGTGAAAGCTTATAAAACAGTAAACTAAAGTACATCACTAGTGTCATACACGACGCATCCCAAGTCCACAGAGCTAAGTGAAAGTCTGCAAAACAAAATGAGAGAGGACACTCACATGTTATTTCATTTAATTACAACACAAAGAAGGAGGATCACTACAAGTCCGAGCTGCTTAGTGAGACCCTGTATCAATTAAATAAATAAATAATCTAGTTTCCAGAAGAAAGAGCCATAAGGTAGCCAGTAAACTTGCTATTCTTCTGTTTTTCCATAAGTTCCTTTCCTCATGCTTTTCAAAGGGAGTGGTCCGCAGCAGTAGAATCTCTCTAAATGCACTAGCTTTCTTATAGCAGCAACAATTAATTTGTCTAAAGATCTTGCTATTTTACTAAAAGTGAAATTCACTGAGTGTAAGAACCCATTTAATGAGTTTTTTTCAAATGCCTGGTACTCTGAACCTCAAATTCTATTAATACCCTCACTATGTCCATCTTCTCAAAGCTGCCCTTACTTTTCACTGTATGTTAAGTGGAACTAGCTCATTAGGGCTGATTGAGTATGTCTTTTTGCAGTTCTCTGATAATGCCAGACTGGTATTTTGAAATTGATCCTGGTGATTGATAATGGAACTCATTATCAATACTACGTGTAAATGGACTTTCCACTCAACTCCCTAGGACCTGGAAGTGATTCCTCTTCTGACATTCCCTCACGATTAAATTTGGTGGACTAGCATTTCAGAAAGGTGGAATCATATAATACGAGTATTTTGGATTAAGTTGACTCCACCTCAATATGGTGGCCTCTACAGCTATATCTTCTTTTCTATTGTTTAATTAGATCTCTAATGCATGAATAAATTAGTATATTAAATTATTATTCTATTGGTGCACAATTGGATGGATTAATTTTTTGCTCTTACAACTAAAGCATCTACGTACAATATTTGTAAACACAGTTTTCAATGTTATTGAATAAATATTTAGGATTGCTGGGTGACTTTATACACATGTTTAATTGTAAAACAAGTACCAGACCTTCACCAAAGTGCTTAATTATCACTGACAATGCATGGTGCTGCAATTATTGCATACCTTTCCAACATTTATAAATTTGAGGGGCATATAGTGGTATAATTTTGTAGTATGAAATTATATCTCCCTGATACTAATGCTGTTGAGTAGGTTTTCATTTTTTTACCAGGTAATTGTACATATTGATTGCAGGGTTTGAAATTGAATCATCATATTTCTTGTCAAATTATTTGCCAATTATCACTGCTGAGCTGTAGTTCTTGTTATACTTTCATATCAGTCCTTTGCACAACTTTTGTTTTGTTATTGACCTTTTTCACTGGTAGAAATTTTCAGTGTTCAAGTAATGAGTGAACATCTTTGCATTAATAGCAGGTAAATAATAAGCATCTAACATTAATGGTTGCATATAGCAGAACTCTTACAGAGATTCCACTTAAAGATATTGAGAAAATTCCATTTTAGTCTTAGCTTCCAAAGAGATTCAGTTATGAAACTTGTAGATATTTTTATGAATATTATACAATCATTTTTAAATTATTCTTTTACTGTCATGGTTTGTGTCTAGCTGTCCCCCCAAAGTCTCATCCAGTCATGGGGTAGGGACTTACAGAGTTTGAGATTAACTCATGATCCACTGGGATTATGGATAATCCACTGAGAGTATAGGTTTTAGTACTGCTGGGATTATGGGTGTGAGTGCTACACTCAGCCTGGAGCAGAGAGCCTGAATGCAACAGTAGAGAGATAGAGAGACAGACTCTCTCTGTGTTGTTGTTGGTCTATCACCATTTGTTGTTCTGCTGCCACCATGAACTGGATGCTCTCTGCCCTGTTCCACTCAGCCTTGGAGCCGGCCAAATATGGACTGAAACCTCCAGTAACTGTGAGCTGAATAAACCTTTCCTTCCCTCATTTTGGATGTCAGGTATTTATCTCAGCAATGAGAGAAGAGTAACTGAGACACTTACTATGGTAAGACTATTTAATTTTTACAAATATTATAGCAATTTCATACTCCTAAAATTAACCCTACATGAGGGCTGGTGAGAAAGCTCTGCAGCTTAAGTGCTTGCCTGATAAGCACAAGGTCCTGAGTTCAATCCCTGGTATCACAAAAAATAAAATAAAATAAAGAAAAATAAATTTACCTTACATGATCATGATCTATACTATTGTTTGGACATATCACTGGATTATGTTTGCCAACAATTCCAACTATTTTTTGTCTATGACTTAAATGTTTCATGTAACATTAGTCTCCCTCCTCATTTAAGCGACCATACTGCAACCACCAACTCGGTTGTTTACCCCAAAGTACCAGCTCCGCAGTTGCATCTGAGTGCTCAGCCGCTGGGAGATGCCAGTACCGTGCCTCACTGCGGATACTTGGTGCTCCTGCCGGAGAGGGCTCTGCATGCCCGCTGTAGCATGGGTGGCCCAGATCTGGCCCCACCGCACTACAGGATGCATGAACGCCCTCTGCAGGTCCCTGTTTCTCAGCAAGCTGATTGCGATTTTTCCAGCAAGGACCTCACTTCCGGGTTTGGCCACTTGTGTAACTTTATCTTTAGCTGGTGTCTGCTCATTCATGACTGACTTAGGGGGCCAGCTGGAGACTCAGAACATGCTTGTGGAGAGATTTTGGTAATGGCCTCTTCAGCAGTTTCTTTCTGTGATATTTCCTTCTTTTTCACCTGCATTTGTTTGTTTGTTTACTTATTTATTTATTTGTTTTAATGTATTAGGTTTTTACAAGGTCTCACTGTGCAGCTCAGACCCATAGTAATCCTCTTCTTTTCAGCCTCCTCAGTGCTATGATGACAGGCATGTGCCACCACACCCAGACTCTGTGGCTGGTTCAGTGGGCCTGGGGGCTGGGGGCTGGCACAGCATGTGGTGCCAGAGATCGAACTCTGGTCCTTGCACTTACCTAAGCAGGTGTTTTAGTCCTCTGAGCTATCTTGCTGGCTGGCCCCTGTCATCTGCACTTTTTACCCTAAACTTTTGCCACTGTCATTGCCCATCCCCACAGTATCCGCTACTGCAGACTACTCTGGCTAAACCAGAGGGAATCAATCATCGGCCCTTTCTGTTCTGTTATTCTAACTATCAACTCCTGAGTGATCTTGTTTTTGTTTCATTGTTCTGAATGTTTACACCACTTTTACTGATCTACTTCCCAGATATAATGCCTGGTGCTGGATAGGGCAATGGGTCCACCAGGAGCCACTTTGCATATAAGCAGCGGGACTCCAATGGTGAGGATTTTTAATAAATAAAACATCGAATTCTGTAACTTTGCTCATGAATACTATTCAAACTAACTGTAACACATTCTGCACTACTGCTGGGTTCACTGATCTGGAAATACAACCAATTTCATACTCAATATAAAAGAAATGATAATATAAAGAAACTAGTGATTTCCTCTGAGAGGTTTTACTTTTCATAAAAGCAATTTGGAGCCATCGTATATGGTAGTATCATCTTATTTTAATGGAAGAATTTTATCCCTCTTTTCTTTCTAAGCATCATCAGAGCATACTGCTCCTTTTATTTCGCAAAGAAGGAGCAGACCAAACTAAAGGGATGATTTAGCTATAATAATATGAAGGTTATAGAACAGCTTGAAAAGTACACAACTCCAACTGGGGCAAATCAATTCATTAAATATTTACTAAGTCCCTTTGCCAAAATTGACTTGCAGAAGTGAATTTTAACGGTGCTTTTCCTTCCAGACTCATATTTTAGTACATAAAGACTGGTAGATAGACATAAGAAAAATTTAGTTTAAAAAGCAAGTGCTATAAGAATGATAAGTAGATAATGCTAGAGAAACGCGTAGCGAGGATGCTGAGCCCAGGAGTGTCACGAGCGGATCAGAAGTGCAAGTGACCTAGGCCTTATATGTGAAGATGATGAAAGAACGGAGTGCTAGAGGAGGACTTCACGGTAGTTTGCTGAAGACGTCGGCTTTCACAAGCAATCACTTCTGCAATATCACAGACCTTTCTTTAACCACAAGAAATCTACATCTTCCTGATGCTTGTTGCTCTTCTTTCTTTAAGTTTTTCAAAAGTACTTACTATTTTCTCTTTTTTTAAGAGTAGAATATATTTATTGGGGGAAAGAAAGCTTCTATCCAAGAGAGGGACTAAAGGGGGGTTCCCCCACAGCAAGTGATCCCTGGGAATCTGTCTCTTCCAGGGAATTTTATAGAGGAAAACCACGTGGTGAGGCAGACCTGAGGTGGTGGAGAGCATGGGAACTCACTTAGGAGGCTTGAGGTGGGACAAAGCTATGCCCAGCCAGTGAGATTCCAAGCACCATTGCCCAGGTAAAATTGATTAAATTCAGAAGCAAAGGGGGAAGCGAGCCATGTAGGAGACGGGCATGAATACAGGACAAGGTCTCTTCCTTTTGGGGGTTAGGTTAGTGACTCATTTGGGCTCTTTCAAGGTGATTGATACCTATTTAGAATATCAATCGCTGATGCCCATCCCTAGGGAAGTCTGTAGCTGTATTTGTTTCTTCTTTTGTCTCGAGGTCTGGCCCATGCAGGACTGTCTGTTTCTTTCAAGTTGCAAAGTCACCTTGTCTTCCATATTGCCTCCTTGAGGGCCTGGCCCTGTCTGACTGCCTACAATATTTCTGTCTCATTCAGCTGTCTACCTCATGCCCCTCTGAAGAAGTAATCCAGATTACTATGAGGGAATCATGGGTGATGACCGCTCTGGTTTCCTCAGGCTGAAAGGTAGTTGTGAACCAGCAGCTCTCCAGAGTTTCAGTCTAAAGGCCCTCACTGTTTTCTAGAACACTGTATTTTTACTGTAGCTCCCAATTAAGAGGCGATCTACCGAATTAAAATATTTGATTTCTTCTTCCTCTCCTGTTTATGATGTTAGAACAATATCTGTAGCTTAACAGGTGCTCTACAAGAATTTACCTGATAAGTGTATTTCATAAATGAGTAAAATGATAAATAAAGGGCAATAAGAAATGCAAATACGCTATCATTAGCTATGTTTACCATGCAATGCGTTAGATATCAAAAAGCTGGATTGGTCCCATTTTCTCAACAGAGGAACATACCAAAGAAATTCACTTCTGTTACAGAATCTTTACGTTCTACATTTCCTTTTCGTCTTGATAGAATCTTAATAACTGTTTCCATAACCCAGCTGATCTTGCTTCTTGTCTATTCTTGTCATCAGAGTACTCCCTATATAACAATTTTAAATTCCCTAACTGATAATTCTCAATAAAAAGTCGTATCTGAAAGGGCTGGCCAAATAGCTCAGCAGATTAAAGTGCCTGCTTAGGCAGACACAGGAGCCAGACTTTCGATGCCTGGCATTCCATGCCAGCCCTGCCCCCACACTCCAGGTGTGCTGAGACAGTGATTGAGACTAAGCGTGGTGGTACGCACCTGTAATCCCAGCATTTGGGAGGCTGGAAACAGGAGGATCACTATGAGTCTGATCCATGTAGTAAGACCCTGTAGTCCCAGTACTAAATACATAAAAAAAGTCATATCTGAATTTAGTTCTTATAAGTGTGTTTATAATTATCACATAACTAATTTGTCTTATTTTGTATTTTTTTCTTGTTTTTGTAACTTTTATGTTGAAAATAGATATACTATTTTATAAAACTACCACTGAAGTAAATGGGCATTTGTTTTGAAAACTTGTAATAATCTGAATCGATGAGTGGATGTGCTTAATACACGTGACAGAATAAGAACCCTGGCAATCAGATTTGGCTTTGTCACCGTGCTTGCCTCTCTACTGGGGACTTCTCTGAAGTGGTAATCATCACATAAATTCTCAGTTTTCCAGGTTTTCAGATGTTATTCATCGTTATTTTTATAGAGAAGTATTGGTGAGGTTGGGACATGGAGGAGACAGACCTTTCTGTGTTCTTGTTGTTCAGGGCTAGAGCAGCCCTGCGTTCCGGGGTTCTGCCCCTCAGCACTGTCTCTCCAGTGGGCAACATTTTTCTCCTATTTGGACTTTCTTCTTAGCCACAGCATTCCAATCTATTTCTCTGAATACCTGACATTCAATGGCTCTATTTTTCTTCTCTCTTTCAAGAGCTAAAATGCTAGAGGGGAATGGAGTTGAAAAATATTCTTCTCCCAGTGCAGCATGGAGTCTTTTCTCTTAGAGATGAAGTCGTTGCAAGACTCTCAGTAGATGTCATGCTGTTTACTTTCCCCTCTACTTCACAGAACAGTGAGGGAGTCTTTTTCTAGATCTTCAACATCCAAGCATTTAGAAATTCTATTCCTATGGCCCACAAACAGGTGGAACATTCCTGAGACTGACGGCCCCAGAAAATGGTTCATTCTCATGTTAGCCCATGCCCTACCTCAGTGAGATACCAGACTTCCCATGCATTTGCTTATACCTGTCTCCCAAGCACGAGATCACAGTTGTGACCCCATGGATATGCTTGTCACTCCGGATTTTAGGGAGACAGCATGATCCACAACAAAAATGCTCCAGTCGAGGGCAAACAAAACAAAACAAAACAAATACTAGTTCTCAGTTGTATTTTGTTTTTGGTTTCCTCTTGTAAGAATGGAAATAAAGATATTAAGTCTTTTTTTTATTGACACTGAAACAGAAGATCAGCTCTAATTTCTTTTTATTTTAAATATAGTTCCTTTATTAAGCAGCATTTAAACTATTTTCAGTTTGGAATCAAAGTTAAGCTACAAGTTATAGGTTTTCTGACTTTAAAATACTCTATATAAATATACATGTATACTATTTTACACCTATAAAGTTATATAAAGATATTGCGAATAAAGGCACTTTCTTGCACCCAAAATGTCTTCAGTGCAGTGAGAAATATCACAAATCCAAATTTTGACTTTCGTAGCACCATGTCATATTTTCCTCTGTACTTTAACTTTTAGTTCATTGTTTATTCACTGGGATGCCCTATAAAAGCAATATATTCTGTGCAAGGTTGTTATGACACTTAATGAATACAGTATAATTCAAGTACTTCAGGAGGGTTCAACTAGAATGATCTATCTAGGAGAAGTAAAATCTTCTGTGCCTATTGGCACAGAAAAATACATGTCGTGGTCTGCTTCTTATTGCCAAGAAAAGTATTATGCAGAATGTAAGATTCTATGTTCCACTATAGCTGAAAGGTGAACATAAATCCTTTAGGAAGACGTATTTTGCAAAGATATTCCATATAGAGGGCAGATCATATGTAAAGATATGTTTTGCAATATTAGTAACACTGCAGTACCCCTCAATGTTGAGAAAAAATTTATGATGATTAAATACAAAGCTAAAGAGTATGAGTCAATTTAAGCAAGCGTCTGCATAAATGCAAATGGATTTAGATTATTGCCTAAAAATACAGAACATTTTCACAACAGAGGAGTAGGGAACAGACATAAATGTAAATCTCATAATAGACATTGAAGTTAAATTATTTCATTGTTTATCCAAGAATATTAGAAGCTATTAAAAGGATAACAAATGAACACAGCGAAACAACTAATCTAGAGTAATAGTTAAGACACACACAGATGAATCACAGGATGGTAGCTGAACACTTTCACTGCTTATACAAGAACTTCTGGAGGTAGTAAAAGGACAACAAATAGGGAGACAGTAGTAAGAAAACTAAAATAATAGCTAACTAATAAGTACTATTCTCCTTCTAGGCATTTTTCCAAAAGAATGAAAACATCACGTGACAGTGATATATGTGTACCCGTGTTTATAGTAACACAAAGTATCGTAGCCAAATCTTGGAAACAACCAAAATTCCCATCTCTTTAGGAGTAGATAAAAAAGATACGTTGTTTCTATATAATGGAGTATTACTCAGCTATAAAGAAAGAGAAACTTGAAGGCTTTACAGGTAAACGGCTATAGCTAAAGGCTATACTCATAAGTGAAATAAATCAGATCCACATATGTAAATATTGTATTGTCTCCCTAGTATAAGAACCTGAAAGAATAAATAAAATCTAAAAGGTATAATAGATATAGTAAATTGGAAAGATACTGAATATAAGGAATAAACAAAAAGATGAGGGAAAGGAGAAAAGACAGGCAAAAAAGGAAGGGGGAAAATTTCACTTTGACTGACTTTGTGTACTAATATCTGTAAACTGAGCAACTACATCAGAGAGAGCAATTTGCAGTACAGTAAGCCTGGATGAATAGCTCTCCTCTTGTTCTTCCAAATGTGTGCCATGTCTAACCTCTTTTCAATTATGATTATACTCTTTCAAAGAAATTAAAAAATAAAAGTAAAAGGGACAAGAAAAACTAAGGATTATTGGAAGTAATAATATTCAAGCATTTGTTCAATCTTATATAGCTATTTCTATTAATCTGAGCAATAGATTTGACAGTAAAAATATGTACTAAAACAACCAGTGTTAATGTGTTGTTCTTGTTGTGAAAATAT
>PVKN010038189.1:0-11107 GCA_004027915.1 Capromys pilorides
GTCCTCAAATGATCAGGATGAGAGCCAATAACTTGACATTCTTGGATCTGGATTAAACAGTCTGATGAATGGTCTCCCAGCAGATGTGTCAGCATTACTTCTTCTCAAATGAGTTCGTTTGGATTATCTTCCAGGTACTTTTTTATTTTGCTGAAAAAGTCCCATGCATGTAGGTTTGACTGTTTTATCTTAGCCTAGAAATGCAAAGAAATACTACTTTCATTTTCTGGCCTACTAATTTGAAGTTAGTAAACAAAAGTGTTTTAGTATTTATGATCACAACCTGAGGAATCCTGAGGGTAACCCTCAGTGTGTTATTTTTCAGAAAGACATTGTTAGAAAGTTTTCCTTGGGAAAACATCTGGTTCCTCTTTTAAAAAAAATATGAAAATGTCATCACATGCGAAACAAGTTGGGGAGGTGATGGGAGCATCCTGATGGTCCTCTTTCACCATCAATCTCCAAGGCAGAATTTCTTTTTCAGGGGCCCAGAATTGTAGGCAAAATGTGCAAATATGTTTCATCTTTATGGCTGTGCACACAATGTGCGAGAAAACTGAGAAATCCATTCTATCAAACAGGTAGGCCCTGCCCTTGCATGACGGAGGTCTGAGTCCTACACCACAGCAAGAGTTTGAGAGCTCCATTTCTTTTGAAGAGAATGAATGCCTTCATTCTTTAAAACATCAATTATAAGAGGTAAGATAGAAGGTCAGTTGATACCTACTCCAGTACACGGTGTCTCCTTCCTTTGGGTTGTGGAAGGGGCTTCACTTTTGACTCTGCCTTCTGCCATACCCGCAGTGTTCCTCTGCACATCTGCTTTATTGATCACAAGTGGCACTTCCCCAGAGCCTCAAGGCACTTGGTAGAGAAATACTGATCCAGTGGACAGGAGAGCGGTGTTGGAGCTTTCCACAATGATGTTTCTGCCTTGGAGGCAGCTAACTATAGACTGAATCCCCTGAACTGTGAACCAAAATTAATCTTTTGTCCTTTGTGTTGCAGTTATCTGGTATTTTGTCCCAGCAACTGGGAAAGTAAAAAACAGAGGCTTGATGGTGTACATAGTTCTTTTACTTGATGATAGGCCTGGCTTTACATTTCAGTGGGTCAGGTACTACCCAGTCCATGACATGATAACTTAGTGGTCTATGGTTAAACATTTCACTGAGGCCCAATAGTAGACTAAGAGCGGTCTCTGAAAGGGAGAGTAGTCATCTACAGAAGATTGAGGAGCTTTGACCCAATATCCTAAGGACCTCTTCTTTGATTCCCCTATACAGGCCTGCCAGAAGCTCCAGATAGTATCCCTGCCTGCTACTTATACAACAGATACTAATGGATCTGCTGGATTTTATACCTACCTGGCAGATCAGCATGCCACCTAGTAGCCTGGACTTATTGCAGAGCTTTTTCCTGTGCTAAATCCCAATAGAAACTAGCAGCTCTGGAATCACTAGGCAGGTTGACCAGGGTAATAAATTCGTGTGAGGCACTTCTTCAAAATCCAAATAGAGCTGCTACATGTTGTGTTCCTTTCTTGGCTGTAGAAGAGGCTGGATACAACAACTTATGTTTTGCTTTAGAAGAGATATCACTACATGCCCCGTATTATTAGACTCCTAGAAATTTAGTGACATAGAAATCCCCTGAATCTCTGCTTCACTGAAAAGTCCAAAGTGCTTTCTGCCTCTTTCTCACTCTGTCCAGTTGGGATAGTAATCAATGTAACCGACCAGTGTGATGTTCTGTGAAAGAGAAAGGCAACGAAGATACCTATAAACTAAGGTATCTTACAGATAGAGAGTTGATGTGCCTCTGAGGTAGAACTGTGAAGGTGTTTTGCTGGGCTTTTCAGCTGCAAGTAAATTGCATCTGGTGAATGTTATGGAGAAGTATGGAAAAAAATTATTTGCCCAGTCAATAGCTGAGCACCAAGTACTAGGAAGTGTGTTAATCTTCTCAAGCAAGGAAATCCCATCTGGTACAGCAGCTCAACAGAAGTCACTACTTCACTAAGCTTACAACAATCTACTGTCATTCTCCAAGATTCATCTGCCTAACACACAGTAAATAAAAGAATTAAGTGGAGAAGTTTATGAGGGCTCACTCCTGCATTTGTTGGTCCTTGATGATGGTACTATTCTCTGTGATCTCTTCAAAATTATTATTTCTTTTCTTCTGTGGTAGCAGGGCTTGAACCCAGAGTCTTCACCCTGAGCTACACACCCAGCTTCTTAACTTTTTGGTAGTGTATCAGAGTCTTTCCTAGAGGGAATCTAGTCTTAATTTATCAAGGGATTCTGAGTCTGGAAACCAGCTCAAATCTGGGATTAGACTGAGGCACCATGGTTCTGTAGTATTGTGATGCAAGGCAGACTTTTGTTCAATCCCCCTGGACATTTCCTGCTTATACAGATGCAGTAAGATCTAGCAGGCTTCCTATCTATTTCACTTCTGGAACATCATGATTAATTAGCCAGAGTCTAGTTTGTCTGTCTGTCTTCTTTCTTTCTTTCTTTCTTTCTTTCTTTCTTTCTTTCTTTCTTTCCTTCCTTCCTTTCTTTCTTTCCTCCTCCTATCCCTCTTCTTCTTTTTGTAGTACTGGGGATAGAGTCCAGGGCCTTCACACTGAGCTACATCCCAAGCTCTTTTCTTATTTTTTATTTTGAGACATGGTTTTTCTAAGTCTAAGTTGACAAATCACAGCTTTCCAGAATGCTAAACTTACAGAGTCAGGCCATTCAGGTCATTTCTTTGTCTCTGCTGTCCAGTATTTTACTTTGTCCCTACTACTCTGGGATCCAAATCTACTCATTGCATGGAGTGACTGTAGAGAAGATTATCCTTTAGGACACCCTTACAAGGCTTCAGGATTTTTACACACATCTGGAAATTACAAATCTGAGTGCTGGTCCCACCTCCAGGGCACACTGAGATGCTGAATGAGATTGGGCGTGGTGGTATGTGCTTGTAATCCCAGAGCTTGGGAGGCCAAAAAATAGGAGGATCACTACCAGTTTGATTGCATAATGAGACCCTGTAGACCCTGTACTAAATAAATTTAGAAAAAAAGAGGTAAAAATCTGAGCTCATTTTTTTCATCTTTATTTTGTCCAGTGATGCCAGAAGCAACCAGACAACATTGCTATATTCCTTAATTTTAAAGAAAATAGTCAAAAGTGTCATAGAATCACTAAATGACTCTCACAAGTGGTGAATTAGAATTATAAAATTTATAGTTGTATATCTCTTTAAACAGTTCACACATGGATCATCAGTGCTGTCTATATGATCAGGAGAATCTATAAGTCTAATCAAATTGGAGAGTCAACAATAGAAACCACAAGGCCAATGAAGGAGATTGAGCCTGATTCTCTAGCACCTGGTACCAAACTCTCTATTTGTCAGGGTTCACTAGAGGAACAAAATTAGTCTGTAGCTAGGAAAGTGATTTATTTAGTTTATATGATCAGTGGCTACATAGTTCCACAATGGTCACTGTTTGCCAGAGAGTGAGGGGAACCAGTGGCATCTCATTCTACGATCTGGAGGCCATGGAACAACATGAACCAAAACTATAGTCCCAATCTGAGGCTGAAGGCCCAGAAGCTTTGTGGAGAGTCACCACTGTGAGCTCCATCAAAAGGAGAAACTGGATGAAAAAGTAACGGCAGCTGATGGGCTTCCTCTTCCTTCTGCTCTTGCCCCATTTGGGCCCCTTACCTTCCTGGGTGATGCCACCCACTTTCAGAGTGTGTCTTCTTGCCTTGATTTGCTGATCCACATGCCAATGGTCTCTAGAAACACTCATAGACCCAGCCATAAATGTGCTATACTAATTTCCTCAGAATCTCTTGATTCAATCAAATTGACAGCCTAGAGCCAGGTATGGTGGTACATACCTGTAATTTCAGGACTCTGGGAAGCTGAGATAAAAGGATAACAAGTTTAACCCCAGCCTAAGCAATTTAGAGACTTGGTGAGACTCTGTCTCAAAATTAAAAAAGTATAAAAATGGCTGCTCATGTAGCTCAGTGCAAAGGCCCTGGGTTCAATCCTCAGTGCTCAAAAAAAAGTTGATAATAAAGATGAACTATTATATCTATGACCCTGTGATGGGAGCCATAATGAAATCAATATACCCAGATGATACAGCTATAATATAGAGGGCTTCAGAGTTCTAGTAAGGATAAGGAGATACATGTGGGAATCTAGGACTGGATTAGAAATCTCATCAGACAGTTTGTTAACAGCGATAGTTATCCAAGACTCTGAGAACCCTTCCATAAAGCATAGGGCAGATGTGACTAATTCTAAATCCCTTTGATGCTATTTTGGCTGGTAGTTTTTAATTGGCCCAAAGAAAAGGATAGAATAGCTTATAAGTATCAAAATGTCCATTCATCCAGAACAGCTAGCACAAAATCAAGGTGGAAGCAAAGAATGAGTGTGACTGACTTGAAAGCACGGGTCAGAGCTCTGTCTCTGTCTCTGCCTCTCTCTGTCTCTCTCTCTGTCTGTCTCTGCCTCTCTCTGTCTCTCTGTCTGTTTCTCTCTCTCTCTCTCTCTCTCACACACACACACACACACATTTGCAGAGTTGGAAAGGCCACAATACATGACCAAGGAATTAATAAGGAATAGAAACAAGATTATTCAGAATTCAGACAGAAGAGTTAGTGTCTAGGCCAAAAGACCAGTTGAGCTAATGGAATGCAGGACGGTTGTCTCTGTTTATAGCAAAGTCTACAGGCTTTATATTACTCAGTTATAAAGGGTCACATTTTGGCAGGATAAATGACAGGATGGAGTCTGAAGGAAACAAGAAGAGATTTAAAAGAAAAAGTAGAACATTCCATTCTGTTGGCTTAATATATACTACTTACATAATTACAAAAGACTAGACCTGGTGTCTGTTCACAAGAAAGACCTTGAGATTTTGTGATCACAAGTTCAGGATGAATGAGTTATGATACAGTATTTTTAAAAGGAAAAATTAAATCATAAATTGTATGAGCAATATATTCAGATATGCCTTATTCAATGGACCTACCAAACTCAGCAATGGCCAGATCTTATCTGGAAGTTTATACTTAAACATATTTTAAAGAAAGCCATATATAAATGATCATGAATCCTAAGAAAAAACTAGGCCACAGAAAACCTGGAAACTATGTTATTAACTATGTGGTCAAAAGAAGTGGTTGTACTTGGCCCAGAGAGAAAAGGCTGGGGCACAAATGAAGTGTCTTCCAACACATAAGATATTTTAAGCTAAAAAAAAGTCCATTTAGGGTTTGCTTATCTTGAGGGAAAATTGAGAACTAGATTTCAGCTGAATGAAAAGCAGGCATTTTAAAAAATCAGATTTGTATGACAATAAATGTAAATACTTTCTAAAATCCTGAACTCCCTGTTACTAACCATGTTGAAGTAGAGTTTGAACGGTTTGGTAAGAGTTTCTAATTTGTGTGATTTTTGCCTTTTGGAGGGGATGAGGTCAAGTAGAAAAGTTGGAGAAGTTACTTCAGATATCTCCAAGGCCCTTCTTAGGTCTAGGTTCACAAGCTTTTCCTACCTCAGTGTTTTTACCCAAACATGATCTATTCCCATTTCTTTCAGAATTTGTTTCCTGAATTTTCCCAATTTTCTCTACCATCTTTACATTTTTTTCCTCCAAAGATAATTTCTTTTATTCTTAAAGAAGGAACTTGCCACGTTTGAGTTTTATTTTCGTTTTTGTTCATAGTGGACTATTACTACTCTTTTTACCTGCTCAACAATTTTGTCTTTGGAAACTTTATCCTGATTTCTCTTAAAGGTCCATTCCCTTTCTCTCTCATTCTTGGTTCCTAAGATTAAAGTTATGATCTATGGGGTGCTCCTATGGCCCTTGCCCCACCTATGAGTGCTTTGCACAGTGATAAGAATTTGGGATGTGACCCAAATTGTCTAATACAAGTTAGTTCTAAGATTTTTAGTAGACCTGTTAGAAATTGCTGGGGCTGCTTATCTGATAATGGCAGAGCTGAAGTTGTCAGAAGCCAACATGTGGAAAAAGCCTCCAAGAGAATCAAGTCAACATAGAAAAATAGACTGGGAGGGTTGACAAGAAAGAATCTCCTGATGACATAGTTGAGTCTCTGGAATTTCCAGTTATGCAAGCCAATAAATTCTCCATTTTATCTTTATCTCTGTTGAAGCCAAAGTAGACTGAATAGTGTGTCTGTCCCTTCAATTTCTAATTCTTTCATTCTTCTTTGTTCTATGGCTTCTAAAGCTCAATGACACTTGGTCCTTGCCCACCTCTCTAGCTCCATTTCTTCCCACAGTCCCCTTGGTCCTTTTTCTGTAGACACATACCATGCGAAAGGGACAAACTGGTTCTGAGGCACTCACCCAGTCCTTCTGAGCTCTGAATTCCTTGCAGTGTCAAGGAAGTATCCTTTCTTACATTGTCCATTTCTCTGGGAAACTCTCTCCCATTTTTTAAATTTCCTAAATGTTTTTGTCTGAGTCTTCCTTTCTCATTGGTCTACCAGTTTCTCTCTGAAACACTTTTCTGCTTTTTTGGAGTAAAAGTCTAGTATTCATTTAAGACATATTTATTAAATACCCCTCATATAAGCTTGGAGCTGGTGACTCAATGGGAAAATCACATTCACAGACCTCGCCATCTCCGGGCTTCCAGTCCAGAGAAAGCACTGATCAATGCAGTTTTATCAGAACTTCAAGTGGGAAAGAATCTAAGCCACTGTCCTTCTGAATCTTGATTTTATGTAGTGGAGAAAAGCCATAATTATTCTTGTGCTAATCAGCTTTCTGTCACTGTAACAAAATACCTGAGATAATCAACTTAGAAAGAGAAGAGACTTATTTTGGCTCACTTTTGTGAGTATCAGTCCAAGATCAGTGTCCCCTTGCCATGGGCCTCTGATGAGGCAGCGCATCGTAATAGCAAAGCTACCATGGGGACAAAAAGAGTGAGGCTGAGGAAGAGATAGGGATCCTATCATCCTCTTCAAAGGCACAGCCTTCCTGGCCTAAGGACATTGGTGCTAGGCTCCATCTTGGAAAGGTTCTACCATCTCTTGTTAGCCCCACCCAGAGAACCACGCTTTAATACATGGGCCTTGGAGAAGTTCAAGATCTACACTATAGTGACTTTCTTCATAGTCATATTTCCTCATTGTTACCACATTTAAGGAATCTTAGAACAGAAAAAAAATGTATGGTGTAAAATTTTCAAGGCACAAAAAGGTAGAGTACAGTTTATTTTTAACCCCTGTCTCTCAGTTCCCATTCCCTCCAGCTCTTATTCCTTCGGCAACTATTATACTATAACTAATTTCTTTCACATCAAGCCGAAGCAAGTCAGTGCACGAGAAGGAAATGTATGTAAATCCTTCCCAACCCTACCTATCTTCCTGCATAGTGCTTGCTTTTGATCTCGTACTTTTTTACTCAAGAATATATATATTTTTTCTCTCTCTGTGTACTTTTGAGGCAGGGTTTCACTATGCAGTTCAGGGTGGACTTAAACTCACTTTGTAGCCCAAGCTGGCCTTAAACTCACAGCAGTCCTCCTGCCTCAGCCTCCCAAATGCTGGGATTACAGGTGTGTGCCACCACACCTGACCAGGAATATATCTTGGACAAAAACTATGAATATTTACAAAGTCACCCTGTTTTTATTTTTATTTTTAGTGTTGGCACACTATTCAATTGTACAGATATACCATATATTACTTAAATAATGTCCTGTTTGTGTTTCACAGATTTTTTCCTATATTATGGTCCTACAAATACATTTACAAGCATTATTTGGCTTACATACTATTTCACGCATATTTTAAATTATCTGTAAGATAAATTCCTAGAAGTGGAATTATTGAGTCAAGGGATATTTACATTTTCCATATTGATAATATTGTTCAGCTGTCTTCCAAAATTGTGCATAAATCACTTTTTGGGGGGAGACTTGGTCTTGCTATGTACGTAGTTGAGGCCAGTCTTCAACTCATGGCAATCCTCCTGCCTCAGCCTCCTGAGTACTGGGATTACAGATGTGAGACCATGAGACACCATAAAAAGTCACTTTGATAAGATAGTTTTTTCTTTTTGCATTTTAGGGAAGGGCCTACAGGGTGTTCAGGGTCTCACTACTAGATCAGACTCATAGTGATCCACCTGTTTACAGCCTCCCAAGAGCTGGAGTTACAGGTGCATGCCACCACATCCAGTCTCAAGTGCTGTCTCAGGATGCCCCAGGGGTGGGGCCAGCATGGCAGGCCTGGGGATCAAACCCTGGCCCCTGTGCCTGTTTGTAGGCCCTTTAATCCACTGAGCTATTTGATCAGTCCAAGACAGTTTTATATAAAATGTATGAGTGATTGTTTTCCAATATCCTTTTTAATAGAGTATATAATGAAGTTATTTTGGGCTTTGCAAACCTGTAAGATGAAAATACAATCTTATTTTAATTTTAACTTGCAAATTTTATTATGAATAGAATTGAGTAGTCTTTCCTATCTGAAACCCGTTTGAATTTGCTTTTCTAGGACTTTTTGTTCATCCCCTTTGCCTGTTTTTCATTAGGTTAGTGACCTTTATTGTTTGCCATAAGCTGTTTTATGAACATTGGCTTCTTTTCTGTAGTACGTGTTGCAATTTTTTTCTAAAATTCTATTTACTTTTTCATTTTATGAGTTCTTTCTTCTTTTTCTTTGTCTTGTTTCTATTTTCCAAAAACATCACACCTTTAAATTCTTTTTTTTTTTTTTCATTCTTAGTATATTGCTAAGTGTTAGAATTTTTTTTATTATTTCTATGAAAGAAAACTGAACAGGTCCTTTATAAATGAGAAAATATAAGTTGCCAGTAAACACACAAAAAGTTCAACTTTATAAATAATCAGAAATATACAACTTAGATTCTTTTTTGTTTTAGAAAACTAGCAACTAAGAGAATCCAACATTATATCCTGTTGGCAGCAGGACAAATTGTATCGGTACTTTGGGAAAGCAATTTCTCACAAAAGCAACAGGAGTAAGACTTTTTCATCTTTATTTTATAATGCCATGTCAAAGAACATAGTCTGTGAAGGTTACTGTCAAAATAGAAAAAGATTAGCGCAAAGTTATATTCTACACAATACTGGTTTTAGCAGGCGAAAATTGAAAGCAATTTGAAATCTGCTGTCCTGTAAGTAAATCACAGTACCCATCACCAATGGAGGTCACATAGCTGTAACAGCTTAAGCCTTCACGGGAAAATGTTTGCACTATTATATTGAAGGCAACCTACAACAATCACTTACACAGGTAATCATAACCGTATAATATATGAGGAAAGCTGCAAGAAATATGGCAGGACAGTGGTCCTATTTAGAGAATCTTTTTTCTGCCTTCTGTTACTTTTCTGTGATTCCTCCAATTTTATGAAATTCACATATTATATAATCTCTAAAAAATCTCTACAAAATGACACAAAGACAATGTAAATGTATTTCTAAGATTCACTCCCTTTCCTTATCTACTCCTACTGTGACTGCAGACATCACCCGCCTCCCTGACTTTGGGATTGCTATAGCAAGCTGTCACTCAGTCTGTTTTCCTTCAATATTCTGTTACATTACCCAGAAATAGTGTCTCTTTTCTTGAAGACTCCACAGTGGCTTCCTAGCCTCTACAGCATGCTGTTTAAATTGCCCTGACTAGCATTCTGCCCTCTACAATTTGGTTTCTTCTACTGAAATTATTCAAGTATTTCCTGCCTGAATTTCCTCCAGCACAGTGGTCTTGTCGCCCCTTCAGTCTAGCCATGCAGTGTCTTTGGTTTCGCTTATTCTCTTCACAATGCTTGTAATGTGCTTCTTCAGGCTCCTTTTGTGCCCAAATTCTGCTCCTCTTCAGGAAGTTCCACCTCCTCCATTCTGACTCTCACCTTGCTCTTGCCTGACCCTCCTGAGCATATTTTCTCAACCGCAGCCACACATAATGCTTCACACTTCTGCCTCCATGTCCTGCATGTTAATTTCACTTCCCTACTCTGAAAGCTCTGTAGACACAGGCGGTGATTTCTTGCTCCCTTTCTACACAGTTCTGAGCACTCAGCAAGACCTGGTAAACTCTGTGTGATGAGCAGGTTTTGGGGCAATGTCTTCTTTTCTCCTTTCCTTGGTAGCCTCTTTTCCGAATAGTAGTCAGTTGCAGAAGCAAATTAGAGAAAGACCCACAACAGTGCAATTTTCAAACCTGGCTGTATATTATAAGCATTTAGACAGCTTTACAAAAATATAGCTGGTTGTACTTTCCTTTCTCCTGTTTGACCCCTGAGCCTTAGATTTTACTGAGCCTAGTGAGATAACAACCCAGTGTGTTTTCTAAAGCTACACGATTCTGACGGTTTCACCAAGTCCTACTCTTTTCAGGTCCCTGCCCCTTTGGCATGCACCCATTCAGCACTTTCCTGTCCTATTTCCAGGCAGGAAGTCATCCTGAAGCTGGCCAGAGACTCCAAAGAGACTGCCATTAGATCAGTTCTTTGGCATCAGTTATAGTCTTTGTTGGCTTTTTAAAGCTGTTTACCTTCAAACTGACAACGGTCTGCACTGGAGACCATTCTGAAGGTAGCCTTTCTGTGTAGCTACCAAGATAAGCAAGTGGGTAAACAGACCCCAAAGGCTAAACAAGCTGAACAAAATACTGTTGCTAGATGATAAAGCAGTTTGACCTGTTTTGTTTCAAATTTGTTTAGTTTGAAGATGTAATGTTGAACTTGTACGACAGAGTTGGAATATGATATCAGAGAAAAGAATATTATATATATATATATATATATATATATATATATATACCAACCACTATCAGAATCATAAAAAATTACTCATATATTAGTACACAGCTCCCCTTTTATGTGACAAAACAATGAAAGCAGCAGTGATACTAA
Organism: Capromys pilorides; assembly: GCA_004027915.1. Lineage (NCBI taxonomy): Eukaryota > Metazoa > Chordata > Mammalia > Rodentia > Capromyidae > Capromys > Capromys pilorides. The sequence goes on from PVKN010038189.1 coordinate 10,957, forward strand.
TAATTAACAAATTTCATTACTTAATTACGAACCCAGGCACCCATCTTGAAGGTTTTATTTGGATTTAATCTGATAACACTGAGAGCTAGGTACTACTATTATTCTTATTTTACAGATGAGGGAATTGAGCCATCGAAGAATCTGCTAGCTG
>PVKN010038190.1:0-11126 GCA_004027915.1 Capromys pilorides
AGTGAGACCCTATACTGAGGAGGAGGAGGACGAAGAGGAGGAGGAGGAGGAGGAGGAGGAGGAGGAGGAGGAGGAGGAGGAGGAGGAGGGGGAGAGGAGTTAAATTCTATGGCTCTTTGCCATAGTTAGGCAGTGAAACACTGTTGCAGGGGTCACTAGGAGAGATAAAACTAAATTCAGACTGCAATATAAACGGGACTATGTGGATGCTTTGATTTTGTGCTTCTGAAAAGGCATGTTTGTCCTGTGTTCTTATTTTATTTCCCCCTTCTTTTCTTTCTTTGCATTTTTTCTTTCTCCCCTTTTGCCTCTTTATTCATCTCTCTTTCTTGTCTCCTATTTTCTTAACTCTTATCTGGAATATATGTAAGAGGCTTCCATGTCAGTGTGGAGGAGAATAAGAATTAACCAGTTTTTTTGTTTTTTTGTTTTTTTTTTTTTCAATAGGAGCTTTCACAGGCAGATGAGGGTAACCTTCACCAAAATGGTGCGTGAGGGATCCAAACATAAATTAACTGTTGAGCAAATCAGCTGCTTCCAGCAGTTCACATCTTTGCCCAGACTGTAATCACAAGTCTGTCCTTCTGCATTCCCACTCTTCTCTCAAAAATGTTGTCCTAAGCCTGCCACCACTAGTCCTTCACTCAAGCTATAACTATGGTGACCTTCTGTCTGCTTTTTACTGATTAGTATTTCTCCTCCCTCTTTTTCTTTCTGACTAACCCCATTTCTTTTCTTCTCCTTTTCCTTTCCCTTAATGTACATTCTGTTCTGCAAGAAGCATAACAGTTTGTAGGGGTCTTGATAAAAGAATGAAATTGTCCAGATGTGTGCTAATGTGCACGACTGATACATGGTTGGATCTGTTGACTTTGTTATAACCACTATGGTTTCTCACCTTGCAAAGCAGCATTTAGGTGTGATCCTATTAGGCTGAGTACATTGAAGAGGTAGATAAATACCAAAGCGCAACGTCAAGATTGTGTTGCTGTAAAGCAGACATGAACTAAAGAGATTAGTGTACTAGTAGCAAAATCTTTTCACTCTAGTTGAGCCTCAATTCTCAGTACGAGGCAGTGTGAAACAACCAAACAAATACATACCAAAGTGGAAATGAAAAACAAGGCAACAAATGGTTGTGAAACCTTCCCATTCTCCCATAGCAGAACCAATGGCCATCTATGAGGAGGACAAATCACACGGCAACATTATGCAAGGTCACATAACCAAGAAGAGATGAAGAAATTTGGTTAGCTCCAAAATAATAAAATTAAGCGGATGATGGTCTTAGTATAAAGTGGTAGTGAGCTTAAAAAAGGTACAAGCAATAATATAGGAGAAATAATCAAAACATGCTGACTAATTTAGCAAAGAACTAATGTCATAGAAAGAAACCAAACAGAGGGGCCGGCGAGATGGTTCAGTGGTCTAGAGCGCCTGCTTGGGAGGGCTCGGGCAACTGCGGGGACTGCAGTTCGATCCCCGGCACCACATGCTGCGCCAGCGCCACCACCAGGGCAGGCTGAGCCAGCCACAAAATGAATGAATAAAGAAACAAACAAACACAACAAGCAAACAAATAAATAAATAAATAAAATTAAAAAAAAAAAAAAGAAACCAAACAGAAATCCAAAAGATAAATATTCTATTGAAATAACAGCGAGCAGGAGTCATCAGTGTAAGCCAAGTGTGCCAAAATGAAAATATAGGGCCAATGAAAATGACTTAGAGACATCTTAGCAATCACTGAGAGCAGAAGAAATGGGGCCCAGAGCTACTATGACACACAAAGAAGCTCCTAAGGTATGGAGCTAGAGAAAAATGAGAAGACTACAAAGGCTGCAAAAATCTGTTTATAGATATCAGAGTACAAAACTTCCCATGTATAGTGACAGAAATCAAAACACGAAGATGAATTACATAGATCTCCAGATACCAAGATCAAAAGAGGACTTTTCGGGCTGGCGAGATGGTTCAGTGGTCTAAAGCGCCTGCTTAGGAGGGCTCAGGCAACTGCGGGGACTGCAATTCGATCCCCGGCACCACATGCTGCGCCAGCGCCACCACCAGGGCAGGCTGAGCCAGCCACAAAATGAATAAATAAAGAAACAAACAAACACAACAAGCAAACAAATAAATAAATAAATAAAATTTAAAAAAAAAAAAAAAAGAGGACTTTTCTATGACACTCCATAGTCAAAATTGTGGAAGTCTAGTAGACAGAAACATAAAAGCTTTCAGAGAAAAGTATCAAATCACTTGTAAAATAAATGCATTAGAATTACAGAACTATCAACACAAGCCTTAATGGCCAAAAAACTTGGAGTAAAGTGTTTCATGCCCTAAAATGAAATAGCTTTCAGTCCCGACTAATACATATTGCAAAACTATCTTTCAAAATTGATAGAGACATTAGGACTTCCAATGGTAAAGAACTCTTTAATAAATTCATGACCACCAAACCAGCACACCAATAGATTATGAAAGATATCCTAGAGAGAGATCATGAAGCCAGCAACCTAGAAGCTCATAGAATAATGCATCAAGCAAGGTCAACAGATAAGCCAAACAGGAAATAAAGGAATCAGCAGCAGGGGAAAAAAAAATCCACCACACGAGGACAACCATAAGTCAGTACTTTTCAGGGTTACCTTTTAATGTAAATGGTTTTATTATGGCTTGGGTCTAGATGGTCCCCTTCATGCATTCATAGTTGGAGCTTTTTCAGCGATAGCTAAATCTAGAGTGTGTGATACTTTGATTCATGGTGCAATGCTAGGCTCAAGGGACTAGGATTATGAGTGTGAGTGTTGCCTGGATAAGATAAAAGGGGCGGAAAGACACATTTTAGGTTCCTTGATGCTTTGCTACCTCTATTCTTCTGTGAAGCCACCCTGTCTGAGAGCCACTCAATTATGGACCAAAATCTCTACCAACTGTGAGCTAAATAAATCTTGCTTTCCTTAACATGTGAGTGTTGTGTATTATCTCAGCCAGGAGAAAAGTAACTAACACAGATTTCAACACCAAAATCAAAAGGTCTAGGTTGGCAGAGTGGGTTTTTAAAAAAGGCTGAGTAGTAAACTGCATATAAGAGAAACATCCAATCCAAAAACATATTTACAAACTAAAAGTGAAAGGATGAAAAACAACATGCCATTCCTGGATCCTGAAAACAAGTACAAAAGTAGGAATGTATATTCAATTTTCTTTTCCTCATTTTCTTTCCTTTTTTTTTTTGGTATTAGGAATTGAACTCAGGACTTCATGCTTATCAAGCAGGCACTATGGCACTGAGTCATATGCCTGGCACTGCATTCAATTTTCAAAGTGGACTTCAAGCCAAAACTGACCAAAGGGAAAACGGTCACCAGAAGGCCACTAAATATTCATTAAAAGAATAATTCAACAGGAAGAGAACACAATTCTAAATATTGTATGTATGCATCAATTAACAGGACAACAAATTCATGAAACAGAAAATACGGTATATAGAAAATCAGACAAACACCAACACGATTACATCGGAAGACCTTAATCCTACACTGTTACAAACATATCAACTAGACAAAATGTGAAAGGGAATATCTGCATCTGTTATGGTTTATGTCTAGTTGTCCCCCCAAAGCCTCATGAAATCATGGGGCGGGGACTTCTAGAGTTTGAGACTTGAGTCATGATCCACTGGGATTATGTGTTTTAGTACTGATGGGGTTATCAGTCTGAGTACGGCGGGAATTATTGGTGTGGCCTAAGGTGGATAGGCTAAGGCAGAGAGCCTGAATGTAATATAAAAGACAGAGAGACAGACTTTGGCTGTTGCTCTCTGCACCCTGGTTCGTCTGTTGCTTCTGTCGCGATTGTTGCTGTTCTGCCACCATGAATTGGATGCTCTCTGCCCTGTTCCACTCAGCCTTGGGCCAGCTGAATATGGACTGAAACCTCCAGCAACTGTGAGCTAAATAAACCTTTCCTTCCTTCATTTTGGATGTTGGGTATTTGTCCCAGCAATGAGTAAAAAAAAGTAACTAAGACAGCATCAAACCGCACCTTTGAATGAATCGACATGGTAAGTACCCCCAGAGTGTTCCACCCTATAACAAAATGATACACATTCTTTCCAGCAGCATACAGTATTTTCTCCAAAACAGGCCATATGCTGTCTTATATCAAGTGCTTACACAAATGAAAGCATCCTTAAAATTACCTTATGTACATTATCAGACCATAGTTTGATGATGCTAGAAATTAATGACAAAAGAGAAAATAGATATTTAACAAACATGTGGAAAAAATACACACATTTAATAATCAGTAGGTGACAGAAGATATCAAATAAGATATAAAGTGGTCCTTCAAATCTCACAACAAGGCAGTAAAATATATCAGAACCTAGGGCGCACAATGAAAGCAGGCCTAAGAGTGAAACTTGTTGCTGTGCAGGTCCACAGTAGAAAAAGAAGCTGAAAGAAGGAACCCAGCAGTGCATCATGGTGCTTCAGGAAGACAGAAAGAGGCCAAATCCAAAGCTAGTAAGAGGGGAGCAGCTGTGTGCACCAGAGCAAGAAATAATGAAATTGAGATGCTAAGCAAAGAATAGAAGAGCTGACTTTTTGAAAGAAAAAACAAAAATGTTAAACACTTACCCATGCTTACAAAAAGAAGGAAAAGTAAAAGCCTCTATGAAGGCAATTATAAGTAAAAAAACCAAAATCATAAGACACAGCAAAAACTGAGGTACTATTAATACCTATTTCTAAAACCTTGTACTTTAAAACACTAAAGAATCTAGAAGAGATGGAAAGATTCCAAGACACATAAGGATCACCAAAACTGACCAAAGAATATATAAAAAGCTTGAAAAATTCAATAAAAGGCAAGGAAATTAAGATATTAATAAAATTTACCTAGTAGGAACAGCCCAGAATAGATAGATTCATCACTGAATTCTACAAAAACTTTAGAAAAGACTTAATACTAATATTCCTTAAACTGCTTAATGAAACTGAAAGAAAAGAAGTACTGCCAAACGCACTCTTGGAAGCAAGCATTACCTTGAATGCAAAACCAGACAAGGAATCAGTTAAAAAAGAAAACTACGGACCAATTTATTTGATGAATATAGATGTAAAAATCCTTATCAGGATACTGCCAAATGAAATTTAATAAATCACTGAAAAAATTATACATTGTTACTAAGTAGGCTTCATCCCAGGAATGCAAGAATTGGTTCAACACATGCAAACGAACAAGTAGACAAGTTGTGACCATCTGAAATAATGCAGAAAAAAACAAAACCTAAAATGTATTCGTGATTTTTTAAAAGCACCCAAGGGAGATATAGAAAGATCCTTTCACAACCTGATAACAGCCATTGATGAGAAGTCTAGTGCCAACATCATACTAAATCAGAAAAGGGACCAAGGACATAGCTCAGCAGCATAAGTACCTGCCTGGCAAGTGTAAGGTCCTGAGTTTGATATCCAGTACCTAAGGAAAAAAATCAGGAAAAAATGATAGTCTGTCTTCCTTCCTTCCTTCCTTCCTTCCTTCCTTCCTTCCTTCCTTCCTTCCTTCCTTCCTTCCTTCTTCTATTTAGTACAGGATCTACAGAGTGTCTCTATGCAGATCAGACTCATAGTGATCCTCCTGTTTTCAGCCTCCCAAGTGTTGAGATTATAGGCACGTGCCACCATGCCCAATAATAGCTTTTCACGTAAAATCGAAGAACTGGTGTTCACTGGTACTACTTTTGTTTGACACAGTACTTGAAACTTTTGCAGAGCAGTCAAGAAAGAAAAGATGCAAAGGCAACATGTGGGAAAGAAAGAAACCAAACTATTGCTATTTGCACATGACATGAAACTTTACACAGATGACCTAAAAGTTCTACCAAAAGCCTTCTGGAGCTAGTAAAGCAATTCAGAAATATAAGAGATTGTAAAATCAAAAATGAATGATGCTCCTGTACATCAATAATGAACATATAAAGAAAGAAAGAATGTCTCAAAGCTGTATCATTAACAGCTCATTGAAGAGAATTAAATAATCAAGAATTAACTGAGCAAGTGAAGACCTCTAAAACAAACACTTAAATCCTCTGAAACATGTAATCAAAGAGGACATCAGAAAATAAAAAGTTAGGGACCATGGAAATAGCTCAGGGGCACAGGTGTCTGCCTGGCAAGTGCAAGGTACTGAGTTCAATCCCCGGTTCTGAAAAAAAAAAAAAAAAAAAAAAGTGTGAGGCATCACAATCCTAAATTTTAAGTTATATTACCAAGCTACAGTGACCATAACAGCATTATCCTGGGAGAAAAAGAAATCCATTGATCAATGGAACCAAACAGTGGATGGATAAACAACTGCAGGCACATTCTCTTATCTGAGCTTTGAAAAAGGGACAAAAGACTTACACTAGTAGAAAGACAGCTTATTCAGCTAACGGTTCCAGGAAAACTGCTTACACATATGCTGAAAAATAAATCCAAATCTATATTTTTACCCTGGGAAAGCAAAATGGATCTCAAAGCTAAATATAAATCAGAAACAGAATCTGTTAAAAGATAAAACAGGTAAATTTATGAAGATATAGCTATAGTTAAGGTGTTTTGTTTTTAAATAGAGCTCTAGTTTCATAAGAAATAATATCAAGAGTGGTACTGTATCACATGTAAAGATCCCCTGTACAGTGAATGAAATAACTAAGCCTCAACCTATGGACTATTCAGAGGTTTTTGAGAACTACTCCTCAGTGACAGCACTATTATCTAAAATATATAAAGAACTGAACAAATATTGAACCCCTAAGTAAAAGATGTAATCAAAAATACACAACAGAAATAAACAGAAACTCCTCGGAAGAAATAGAAATAGCCAATCAACTCACAAAAAAATTGTCCACCAATATTTGCCATCAGAGAAATACAAATTAAAACACTAGATTATATCTTCTTCTAGGAAGAATGGCCATTATTAAGAACTCAAACATGCTGATGAGGACTCTGGGGTGAATGAACACTTCTACATTGTTAGTGGTAAACTAGTAGAACCTCTATGGAAAGCAGCACAGAAATATTCACAGGAGGTCAGATGCATTCAGGATATCGTGGCCATAAACTGCATAGAGATTTTTGAAAAACTAAATGTAGAAACTCTATTTGGGGGCCGGCAAGATGGTTCAGTGGTCTAAAGCGCCTGCTTAGGAAAGCTCAGGCAACTGCAGGGACTGCAGTTCGATCCCCGGCACCACATGCTACGCCAGCCCCACCACCAGGGCAGGCTCGGCCAGCCACAAAATAAATAAAGAAAGAAACAAACACAACAAGCAAACAAACAAATAAATAAATAAATAACAATTAAAAAAAAAAAAAGAAAGAAACTCTATTTGGCTGAGCTATTTTCACTCTAGCTGTGGACTATATGTTGTTCATCAAGAAGTGAATAGAAAAAGAATTTATATATGATGGAGCATGACTCAGAAGTCAAGAAGGGTAGGTTCAAATCACGTGTAGGACAGTGACTGCACTTCAGGCCGTAATGGTAGGGGAAACGAACCTGGACGCAGAGCCACAAATGGCTTTCGGCATGGAAGAAATCCTAAGCACAAATCATTTAAAGAAAAAAAGTAAAAGATAGAAATAAGGAGATAAACCCTCTGCAAACAGGAAAGGGAACTAGAATTGTGGGAGGAGGGAGGAAAAAGGTCATTAAAAAGTTACACTGTGTTTGGTGTGCATACCCAATGCATACCGCGAACACAGGAATCACAGAAAGGCAGGTACTAAAAAACACAAAAAGTAAAACCTTGAAATTTTGCCTATTTAGATACTGGTATTTAAAATTGGAACACAATGTCAGTTTAAAAAAAATCCAAAGATACCTAAATATCATAACAATGAGAAATAAAGCATCTTTAGTTTAAAAGAAATATTGAACAAGCTTTTCTTCTTAGTATCATAATTCAATCTCACTGTCCCACAGGATTTTTTTTTCAAATGCATAAGACTTTTGTTTAAAGTGTCTTGTTTCTCTGTTTAAAGTCTGTTTCTCTTTCTTTCTTTCTTTCTTTCTTTCTTTCTTTCTTTCTTTCTTTCTTTCTTTCTTGTGGTACTAGGGATTGAACTCAGGACCTTCAGCTTGTCAGACAAGCACTTATTCCACTGAGCTATCTCCCTGGCCCTCTGTCTTTAATAAGAAATATCTTTTTATTAATTTAAAAAATTGCAGGGGCTGGGGAGATAGCTCAGTGGAATAAGCACTTGCCTGGCAAGCACAGGGTCCTGAGTTCAATCCCTGGCTCCAAAAAAATAAAAAAATAAAAAAAATGGCATTGACATGTATTAATTATACATATTAAGGGGAACAGTGCTATATTTCCACAAAAACATCCAGCATACACTGATCAAACTCAACCTCTTTCTCTACTTTTCAACTCTGAAATTATTTTAAGTTTCTTGAGAGAAAAATGGCTTTGAAAAACTATACTCAGTTGACATGTAAAACATAATGAATAGAAGTGTAATAACTTTATTTTGTTTGTATTTTTAGGGAAGGGTCTACAGGGTGTTCAGGGTCTCACTACTATATGAGGCTTGTAGTGATCTGCTTGTTTACAGCCTCCCAAGAGCTGGGATGACAGGTACACACACCACGCCCAGTCTCAGCACACCAGGAGGGGAGGGGAGGGGGGCGGGGTCAGCACGGATCAAACCCTGGCGGCAGCACTCTGCCTAAGCCCGTGCTTCAGTCGGCTGAGGTGTCTGGCCAGCCCACCTGAGCCACATTTCATGTTTTCCTTGTCCCAGCATTTTACAATTTCTTGAAAAGAGTACGTACGCAGGTAAGCAGAGTTACAGTAGTCATAAAACAGACCAATGGCTTGCGTACAAAGATTTTGACCAAGTAAAAATGTAAATGATGATGCAAGATTAATAATGCAAACATGAGAGACTATAAAAGACCAGCAGCCCTGATACTGAGTAAAATATTTTTGTTGTTGTTGTATAGTTACAGAAGCTGTTGTTGTAACAGCCAGTTTTCTTCTGGCAGTGTCACACGTTCAAACCTGTAGGTAGAGGCTTCCGTTGCTAGTGATTTCAGTCTCTGCTTTGCTGGCTTCAGACGGGAGAGACCCCAGCTCATGAGCCATGGGACAGACCCAGGAGTGCACTCTCCGTGCCTCCCAGAGCAAGTTCCATCTTTTAGTAGGTTGCTCTACAAGGTAAAAGCAGTGAAGATCTAAACTGAAATGGAAAGTATAGCCAAAATTTCTTAAATCACCAAAAAGTCAATTGAAATACGAATGTGTATGTTAAAAAAAATCAAATAAGTACTTTAAATGTGTTTTAATCATCATTAACTCCTCTACTGTGTGGTTTACTATGTAGATAGTTCATTTGTAGGCAGCAGTGCATAATTTTTTATCATGTTTTAAGAAACTTATCCTAAATACATTGAATGGTGTGTTAGCAAAAAAACTTTGAATCTGGTCATATAGAGGACAAGGTAGGACTGAATTACTACTATATTTGAAAGAAAAGAAACTAACTGCCTATCTAGAAATTTTATCACCATTCTGTCTTCGATACTTTTAGCATAAGTGGGAAAAGAAAAGAACCACTGAGATTTCAGGGTATTTTATTGCCTGCTGTGCTTAAGCAACACAGTCATGCTTCCTTACATGGGTAAATAGTATAGATGACATTGTGAATTTTATAATAGCTCGTGTAAATAAGGAAGTGATTTTTAAAGCAATAGAAATAAGGATTGGAGTGGTACGTGTAAATTAGTATAAATTGAGGTGAGTGATTTCTCAGAAGCCTACTCTGTCAATGCAAATTCCAGAATTCATGAAATATTTGGTTCAAGAGCTGAACACATGTTTGTTCTAAACTGGCATTTCTACCACAACAAAGCAGAAGGTTCTGTAGAGGCAAATAAATCTCCTTCAATCTCACTAACTGTCCATACCTAACTTCATCAGTTCCTTACAGATGTTAGCTTTTGTACTTAATATTGTCTGTGCACATATGTGTGTCTTGTGGAGCTGAACTGGTACTCTATTTAGCAGTAACATTAGCAGTAATGGATATGATCCAGGTCAAGAAATACTGAACAATTAATACTTTTCTTTCACTGTTGATCAAATTACAGATAATAAAATTCGAAGGGCCAGCAAGATAGCTCAGCGGACGAAGCACCTGCTTAAGCAAGTGCAGGGGCCGGAGTTCGATGCCTGGCACCACGTTCTGTGCTGGCTCCATGCCTGGGCACTCTGAGCCAGTGACTGAATCCAGCCATGGTGGTGCATACCTGTAATCCCAGCGCTGGGGGGAAACATCCAGCAGATACATGGTTTTAAATGTCATTGTTATAATATAAGGAATTGGTACCTAAAATCATTGCCAATACAACTCCTTAAAGCAAATCTGAGAAACATGATCAAGACAGAAAGAAGACAGACATGAAAGTGCTATTTCAATTCAAAGCAAGGGCTGTACAACTTAGAACATCTAAATATCTGGGAAGGAACTAGGATAGGAACCCAGATTTGTCTGTACTAATTAGGAATTCTCAAGGTAGGGAAGCTGTGAGTAGCCTGGATTATGTGGCTGAGATGAAAATGAACCTAAGAGTAATTTTAAACATTCAGTTCTAAAAGGGAACATACAAGACTTTTGTAAAATTTTGAAAATAGCTCATGAAACATTGACCATTTTTCAGCCGACCTTACAATTACAGGAATTTTGCCAGTAGTTATATTCAAATTTCAATAGTGGGGGTGAGGACATAGCTCAGTGGCATAAGCTCATTGGCATAAGTGACTGTCTGGTAAGCACAAGGTCCCCAGTTCAACCTCGGTACTGCAAAAACAAAACAAAACAAATTAGGGTTGTTAGACATAGTTAAACCTAGTTTAAACTTAGGTTAAATCTAGTCAATAGCAATTATTCAAATAAGTACAGTTTCATTAAAAATTCAATGCATTTCTAAAATGCATTTAAACTAAAAGTTAGCTATTTTTTACTTAAATAGGAAAACTGATTGAGTGACTCATAACTAAAGCAAGTTTTGTTTTTGCTATTTAAGCAAGACAGCTAATGAAAATTGATCTTTAAGAGACC
>PVKN010038191.1:0-11105 GCA_004027915.1 Capromys pilorides
GCTGTGAAGTGAGAACATACAGATTTTCTCCTTCAACATGGGTAAAATGCCTTTGGAATCTTCAACAGTAAATCTTGGGAACTCTTTATGAAAATTAAATTTAAAGCATATAAAATGCTTCATTCAGCATCCATCAGAGCAAATGCTCCATGAGTCCTTCTTATTAGTCAAAGTTGTTTTGTACACATCCTCAAAGCTGGAAAAATCCTTTGAGTTAATCTGTTTTAAACTGCTTTTCTACAAAGGAGAAAAACCAAAGCCCTAAGAGTTGAGACTTCTCCAGAGAAAAGAGCATCAATGTTTTGAAAGCACAACCCAATGTTCTTTCACCACTCCGTAATACCTTTGTTCACCACCATGACATGTCCAGTCGATTCAAAAGTATGGTCGTACCTAACCAGACTTGCAGGAGTAAATGACAACATCGGAGGCACTGGGCTACCAAGACTGAGCCTGTTAAAGGAATTCAGTGATGGCATAGCTAATTACTTCTCTTTTTCTGTGGTGGGGGAGGGCACTGACCTTTTGGGGGGCAGTTTCTTTTGTTTCTCTTTTATTCAACCACCTCACACACAACTAGTATGCAATATTTGGAGTTTTCTCCGATGACAAATAACCTATACACATAACGGAATTGAAAAGACTTAAATTTCTAGCTATGAAAGGTGTGTTAGCTGGTAGAGAATCCAAGGGTAAGCTACTCTCTTTATTAGACTTATTCATTGATCTCCATATATTAACTGAACTCTGTTATGCATATGAAAAACAGCAATCGATCGCTGTTTTAAATTTTTAATCTCCTTTTAAAGTTTGTTTGTTTGTTTGTTTGTTTATTTATTTATTTATTTATTTATTGAAGTACCAGGGATTGAACTCAGGATCCTGCACTTGCCAGCCAAGCGCTTATTCTACTGAGCTACCTCCCCAAACCTTACAGTATATTTTTATACAATTCCTACACATGAATTCTTTAATGATTCTCCACATTTATCTATTTCTAAAATTGAGAATTAAAAGATAAAATTGGTAGTGTTTCCTAGACATGAGATTTTTACTGTAAATAACTGTATTAAAGTAAATAATAAGCCAATGGTAGGGTTCTTTGTTCAATAACACCTCCAATTTTTATAGCCACATTGATATTCCATCCATGAAATATGAGTATAAAGATGACTTCATTCTCTAGGAAGAAGAAGAATTGGCCTTAACCTCCCTCTCACTTTCCTTTAACTCAAAGCACTAATGCAATTGAAGGGAGGCACAGATAAATGAAATCTCTGTAGGAATAGAACAACAGGGTGAAAGCCTCCCTCTAAATTACTCCCCAAAAGGCACAGCACAACATGTTTGAAGATTCCAATTTAATAAATTCCTGTCCCTCAGCTTAAATGCAAAGCTACTAGTATTTTTGTTTGAAGAAATTAAAATTTTGGTGGACATAAGGCTTTTCTTCTCTAACACTTTAGGTGGAAAAAAAAAGTCCAATATTAAACAAAACCCCAGCAATTCCAAATGAGGCATTGTTTAAAGCCTATTATTCATTTACATATTTATTGATTATGCCTTTACTACCATGAAACTAAAACATCTCAGCAACTTTCTTGTTGCCCACTAATTCTGATTTTCAACAAATAACACATACAACTCAACAGCAGCACTATTGGAAGCTGCATTTGACTCTGTCAAGTAGCTCTGTCACTAAGCTAAGTTGCTATGCTTATCTCTTGCCCTTTTCTTTTATATTCCTTCACTGAACGTAGTCACCGTGCTGTGTCCGGGAGCATGAACTTCTCTGGAGTCCGGCCTGGGAATTTTGCCATACTTTTTCAAACACAGGTCAATGGTGGGACAAAGCAAAAGTTTTAGACCATTTTTCCATATCTGGATCTATAAGAAGCCTGTCACTATAGAGTCCATATTTCCCTTTCCAAAACAAATTATTAGCAACGTTATCTCCGCCTTTGCTTTGTCTCCTTTAGGTAATTACAGCAACTCCCAGGAGGCTAGGTGATCCTGCGACCCTACACGCCACACACACACCTCCAACCAAGGCATGTGCACACTCGGGAGCGCAGGGGGACTTAGCGCCCCCCAACCTATACACACATACACACCATAAGACACAAAGTATGCAGGAAGCCAAAACTCTGAACTTTGCCTAGAAATCGTTCCCTCTGCCAACCTTCACCCAAAGCACCCCTGGCCAATTTAATCTGGGTAGTAACATACTTCATTGGTGACTGCAGCAGGCGCCTTCACACCCCACAAGATAAACCCGCGGCGGCCCGCAGCCCTCCCTCCGACAGGCGTCAGCGACTGGGTCTGAGCCGCGGCCCCGCGCACCCCGCGCCGTCGCACCCACTCACCGCGTCTGCAGGCGCAGTAGCCCCAGTCCACCCGCTCACGCGCGTTCGCGTAGAAGCACCAGGGTCTGCCCCCGCCGTCCGAGCTCCAGCAGAAGTTGTGGCGCTGTCCGCGCAGCTGAGCCCAGCCTGCCGGGGGCGAGCGCTCCAGGAAGGGCGGCACCTCCGCCCAGGGCAGGCACGGGGCGCCCAGCTCCGTCACGTTGGCCCTGCGCTGCCCAGCGAAGCAGCCCCCGAGGGGCGGCCGCGGCGCGTGTCCAGCCTGGAGCGCTTGCGGGCGCAAGGCAGGGGCTGCCCGCCGGGGACAGAGGGGCGACGGAGGCGGCCGGTGGCCGGGGTAGTGGGGACCCGCAGGGGGCGCGTGGCGGTGGCGGAGGCACAGCGGGTAACTGAGGCTCGGACCGACGCCGAGCGCCTCAGGGAGCGCCCCCAGCCACAGAGCCAGCAGGCAGCGCGCGAGCGTCATGGTGCCAGCGCGGCGGGGTCCGGTCCATGCTCCAGCCCGGGTGCGGAGGAGGGCAGCAGGGGCGGGGCGCGCGCTGAGTCCCGGACCCCGCTCCCCGACCCTTGGCGCCCGCGCGCCGCCCCTGCACCCCCGCCTTGCGCGCCTCCTGGAGCCCGCCCGCTCAGGCAGGGACCTGCGCTCCGCCTGCCCAGAAGAGAGGGCGCGGAGCCGAGCGGTGGCGGGCTCCAGCCCAGGTAACAAGCGGGGGAGGCAGCCCGGAACTCTGCCCCCTGGCTGCGGGCGCGGGGCGCGCAGTGTTGCCGGAGCCCGACCGGAGCTAGCCGCGGGAGGAAGCAGCCCACGCAGGGACGGCCCGAGGCGCCCCTCGCCGGCCTGTCAGGAGTCCCTGCAGCATCTCTCCTCCACCCCGACCTGTGCCTCGTTTTCTCTATTTTCAAATCTTTAGCAAAGTGCATGAATGGAATTACGAGCAACTGTCTGTGTCATTTGCCTACAATCTGGCTTTGAAATTTAATACCACTGTCTTTGTTTATTTTTCTTTGCTTAAAACAAAAAAGGAAGGAATTGCAAAAAATAAAAAAGCATCATAGCCCCAAGGAATGTGACAGTCATTTTCCTGAACTGCTCTTCAAGGACAAAAGTGCATCTTCTTTAGCTTCGTGCCACTGTGCTTAGCACCGAACCAAATAAAACAGTGGGCGAACCAGAGAACGGCGCTTGAGCCTCTCGGCTTCCTGCCTCCCACTGCACCCGGTGCCCTGGACGCCGCCAATTGTTAGGTTATTATGGGGACCGAGTGAGGCTCTTAATGCCAAATTTCCTCTCTCACCAGAGAAGATTTCATCCCTCCCTCCCGGTGTCCATCCTATCCAGACAAGTCCCTGCCTCCAACACTCGCCTGGTTTTAGCAGGACAAGGATCATGGGTGAATCCTGGTGTGCTGCCCCAGAGCCAACTCTGTCTGTGATCATTCTGCAGCTGCAGTGCTCCACTGTAGCCTAGCTGGGTCCTCCAACACCTACACCACCTGCAAGGGCCGGCGGAACCTAGGTGAAAACATTAACTGAGGCTCAAAGATTTAGAATTTCTCACTTTTCGGTTGTTACTAATGGTGCTTCTGAAGTTACACAAGGAAAAGAAAGCCTGTAAAGAAGGCAATATTTTACTTTATGTCTTGATCATTTTCATTATGGGAAAAGAATACTGTCCCGTACCCTGAAGAAAATCCAAGCAGAATTTAAATGTTTGTTGCTAAAACCTAGATATTAACAAGAAGGGAAAATCACTATGGATTTAAACAAGCCACCTTTGTTTAAATTTTGTGAATCATCTTATTGGGGATTTTTCACTGCTGTTACTCAAAATATTGACTTCTGCTTCAGAGAGCTGGATAAACGGAATGGCCTTTGCATCACGTGTTCGCGTGCTTGACACCGTATCCCCATAAACAGTGGCCAAACAGAGACAGTCAATTCTCTCTGCTTCCTGCCGCCCACTCCACGGGTGCCCCGGATGCAGAATGAGAAAACATGAAGAACAGTTGGCCAAATCTTCATCAAAGCTTTTTTCTTCAAGATTCTTATACCCATTATTTTGTATTTTTCTAACACTTTTGCTGACTAAAAAAGCACAGTTAAAAGTGTAGAAGTGAGCGAATGGCAAAATAGGTATCTAGGGTGACAGTTTGCCAAGCGCAGATTTTGACCTAATAATAGGTAACAGGGTTAATGGAACCCTTTTCGTTTCAAACTGCCTCTTCCACGTTAGGCCACACGTGATGGTCCAAGCCAGCCTCCTCTGGAATTCAAGCTGCTTTGTTTGGAACTTGCCCTTCTTCATTTCCTACATGATCCCTACAGCCGCTGATTCCACCCTTGCTGGAGGAAGGGACTGGATTCCCACATGTCTGTGTACCATGCAGAGGCGGAACTAACGGGAAAGAAATGAATGAAAGAGGTTGCTAGAACCCAGCTCAGCCTCCCAGAGGTTGGGAGAACCAGAGCCTGAGGCCAGAGCTCAGCTCCCTGTACTGAAAAACAACTAAAGATTCTCCAAGGCTTCCTCACATTTAACAGACTGTAAAGTTGATATATACAAAGGGAGTTGCCCACAAAAGAGTCCCACATCTGGATTTCATCATTGAAATTCTAAAAATATTAGAAAAAAAATGACGTTCATATACTTGGACCACAGATTTTTAAGGATCTCAATTTGGGTATCTGAGTATATTGTATTTCTCAAGCAAAATACAGCTTAAGGAGAGCTATTCTTCACATGTTACTCTCCTCTTCTGTTAATGTTTCCCTTTCATCTCTTCTTTCATTCCTCCTCATTGCTGCCAACAAGCAGATGTTTAGGATTTCCAAATCCCAAACCAACCCCCAAAATGCAACCCTTCATTACATCAAAGTGGGCTGGAGCTAGGAAAGTTTGCAGGAAGAAATCCTTTTTGACAGCTAATATTAGGCCCTAACTAGCCACGCCTAACTCTGCCAATTCTTACCACCTCTATCTTAGATAACAGAGCAAAGGAGAGGGAGAAGCAAGTCCTTGTTGTAACTGTAAGAAACCCACAGCTGCTTCGGCCTGCCTTTTCCTTCAGCAGCAGCAGAGGGATAGCAAAAAGAGGCAGAAAGAATCAAGCCATATCTTGCAGACACTTCACCACAACTGGAAGCCCCCACGAGGCCTGCACAATCCTCTTTGTCACCTCAGTTTATCAAGCAAATTTGTTGATTTGGAGACCGTGAATCCAGTTTTGTTGCCCATTCTGGTGGAGCCTGGATCCAGAACCACAGTCAGAGCCAGAGGAAACTGAAGAGAGGACTTTCCCTTTCCACATCACGGAAGGGAGGGTGGGCCATCTTGGAGGGGCACAGGGAGCCCCCATCCCTGCAAATCTACAGTTCCTATGGCAACTGTTAAGAGTAAATGTTCGATTTTGTGGTGATTTAGGATCCATTTACATCATACACACATGGGGCTAAATGCCTCCTGTGCAGTGTGACTGGGAAATGTACCCAATGCCTAAATTATTTTTACAGAGTTCTAAAAAACAATATACAACATAACTTTTAGAAAAGACCCATTCACAATTTATGTACTGCCTGTATTTGGAAAAGATGAGCGCCGTTAGATATATGGCATAAAAGCACTGTTTAACAATTTCAAGCATAAAATCATTTGTTAAGACAAAGCACTGCTCTTTCACATCGAAGAGGAAAAAACATCAAATCATATTAGGGCCTGTCTTGGGGACTATGGGAGATTCTGTAGCAGCAAATGTCACACTCTCTCAGCCAGTACACGTCAGCTTGTTAGTTGCCCTGGTAACAGTTCCTGTTATAGTTCCAGTTGCTCCTGCCTCTTAGAAATGACTGGTCATTCTGATGCATAGCTGGTTACTATGATGCACATCGTATAAACCAGTCACTAACTGATGAGCCATTCTGCATCTGTACCTTCAGCTTGCTTATCTCACAAAAGCCCTCAACTACCAGAGATCAGGGCCTGATATTCCGGGAATGATCCCAATCAGTGCGTGCTGACATAAGTAAATCTGTCTCCAAATCCTGGGTATCGTTTCAATGTTTCTGTTTGCTGTTGCACTTCTAAATTGTAAGATGTTGCCAGGATTTCCAAAATGTGAAAATATTCCATTTAATTAAAACTTCAACAAAATAGGAGGTGAATTGCCAGATGAATAGTACAGTAAATCAGTGGGATCGACAGCACGGTGAAGTTTACAAGTCTGTCTTCTAGTATCTATTGTCTTTGCCTCCCTTCCTGAACTGTGGAGGCCTGAAGGACCTTGAGTACAGCAGGGCCTCCCAGGCTGCTGGCTTCATCTGTGGTGCTCAGGAGGAGGGTACAGTATAAGCTGGACTCTGGCTCCACAGCACTCTTGAGTTGTCTTCTCTGCTTTTCTTGTCTTTTAAGATGGAATTTGATGAAATGGAACAAAATGTTACTCAAATTACCTGTACTTGTATTAAAAGTTGAAATATATATATATATATATATATATATATATATATATATATATTTGAAGAAAATATATGCAAACATACATATTTGTATATTTTTTGTGCTGATACCCCTTGAATCAAATCTGTGTTCAATCCAGCTCAGGCTTAATCACCATGGAGCATTAGACAGGCACCCCACTGTCTTTATAGCCAGAGATGCCCAGTCTGTAACAACATTAGTACCTAGAGGATAGGTTGCTGGAAGCAGTAATTGAGACAATGTATGTAGGCACTGACCAGGAGGCACTGGAGCTGGCAACTGTGCTTTGCTAGAACAGTTTTAGTAACTGCCATTGTACCCTTAACTACTCACACTAAGTCACCCCGTGGAAACCTCCCTCAGTGCAGCCATCACCCACATTTCTCTCCCTACTATGCCTCTCACATCTGCTCACTTAAGCTCTTATGTTCTGTGTTTTTCTCAGTGAATGCAACATTACAAGTAAAATGTTTTTCTTGAGGACTTCACCTAACCTTAAGGAGTGATTCCAAGCCCCTCAGCCTTCTGATTGCAAGGGGGCTGCGTCCACATATGAAAAGAATAAAGAAATGGAAAGAAAAGCAACACTTAGACCTCTTGCCAATATTGTTGAAAACAGAGAATCTCGGCGTGGAAAAGGACTTCGAGTCCAACTCCCTGACAGATGTAGGAATCCTTTCCAGAACTTCTTGACAAGTGGATCTGCACCTATATCTTAAAAATTAATTGCGGGGAAGTTCCTACTTGGAACCCTGTATGCTCTTTCGCTAGAAGTTCAAATAGCCAGAGAAAGTATTCTTTTTCAAAAGTTGCCTCCAGGGAGAAACCTACTTATGGAGCAGAAATTCTGGTTCCAGCCTCCTATTGTTTGGAAATAGGGCGGGTTTGAGAAGGAAGGTACAGGTATAGACTCCAGAAGGCCTAGGTTCCAATCTCTGCTAAATTATTTATTGGATTTTTAGCCTCCAGATTCATGTATTTCCAGCTTCTTTTTATTCTGAAAAATTGTGTTGGCTGTGTGTTGACTGCACTGTTGAAGAACAGTGCAGAACCAAGAAAATTAATTACTCCACATTTGTAGGGTCTTGAAACAGTATTGATCATGTCATTCAGAAAGATAGATAGATAGATAGATAGATAGATAGATAGATAGATCAGTATCAACATTAATAGGCAATATCCTATTTTCCCTCCCTCCTTTCCTTAATGTGTTTTTCCTCATTTTATTTTTGGGATCTTGATTTCACAAATAAAGTAAGGTTTGGTCTAGTTTGAGGTGAAAGGAAAAAAGAGAAGCTGTTAGCCCCAGTGCTAGGAGGCTACTCCAGAACTTGGAGGCAAGCCCCTAGCTAACTACTGAAGTTTGTATTTGCCATGAGGCAGAGTGAGAGACATGAAACTAGGACTTGGGGATTTCAGCTTCTAGGTCCTCAATCAGAGCTAGCCTCTGTACATACTGTCTGCTTATCTGTCATGTAGAAATGACAATTCTACTTTACAGGTCTTTAAGGATTATTAGTTTTATCTTATGGGCAGCTACTGTGCAAGTGATTATCATTCAAGTATGTGAAAATAATTTTCAGTGCTTTTTTACTTCTCTAAAGTAAATTTGCCACCAATTCTTTTACTATCTCTATTTCAGGCTGTCTGAGAGAACCCTTCTGCTTAAACACAAGCATGGACACATCCTCATTAAACTGTAACTCACAGAATTAAAAACAATAGCTCAGACATTATTTGAGCAGCAAAGATTTCAATGGAAAAAAAATGTCCCTTTATTTGAAATGACAGTAACTTTTGAACAGCTATGTAATATTTGGCTCTTATACAATAAGCACAATTACCTAAACTCTTTTCAGCCTGAGAGAATCTTCCACATCCTTGAAAGCCCTGCTCAAACTGTGAAATTCTTCCTGGCAAAATTCTGCTCTTGCAGTACTTCCTCACCTGGCACACTGTACACGTACAATTTTGTAATCACAGCCGTAGTTTTCCAGAGTTATCTTTATTAAAACCTACTTGATGAAAAAAAGCATGTATTCCACAGCGATTGGCCTAAAAATGGTGGCCAATAAACAGTTGTTGAACAAATGGGATCTTCCAAAAAAATGCGAATGAGCCATCTTCTTTTTTTATAGTATGATAGTGCCATGTCTACCAAAGAGACCCCAAGTCAGCAGCCAGCAAGATGGATATGCTACCCAGATGCAGTGTTTTCAGTGCAGAATCCTTTTATAAGTGATGTTTGATGTGTTATTTAAAATTGAGAAGCTCATGCATAAAATTATAAATTACTAGCTTGATTGCTTTAGTGTGTAAGTATGCTACTAAAACCTTGGTCTCCTTTTTTATTCTGATCTTTCCTGTTATAGTGGCATATTAAGGATTTAAGCCAGGGGTTGAACACTAAGCTACATTCCCAAACCCTTTTATAATTCTTACTGTGAGACAGGATCTTGCCACGCTGCCTAGGCTGGCCTCAAACTTGTGATCCCTCTGCATTAGCTTCCTGGAGTGAGCCATGAAGCCTGGCTTTGTTTGGCCATTTTAACATTAGCTTCATCTTCAGGCTGCCAGCAAATGACAAGATGCCACAACCAGACAGAGCCTTTGTTCACAAAAAGAGAGAACGGTGCCTTCTGGGAGACATTTTAAGAGCAAAATGTATTTCCCAAAGCTTCCTAGATTTTCCTCCAATCTTTTGCCACAGATTTGGATCAAATGGCTCTTCATAATACACACACACACACACACACACACACACACACACACACACACAGAAGGTAGACTTCTCTGGTCAGCTTGGACTGATTACCTGATGCTCCAAGCTTGAAATGAAACAAAACTGTGTGTACTACACCTTCAAAAACCATAAGATCAGGCAATGTTGTAACCCATATTCCATATAGCCACAAATGTCTCTATGACTGCTTGCATCCTTGGAGTTTAGATTCTTGCCACCGTCCCTTTCTGCCTAGTCTGTGAGAATGTTAGAGCTTACTATGCATAGTTTCTCCTCTTCTTTCCCCTCCTCCCCTTCCTTTTTTTTTTCCTTCCTCCTTTTCTCCTCTCTCTGTAGTACCAGGACTCAGCACTAAACTACATCTTTCTATTGCCAGCAATTTTTATTTTTGAGACAGGATCTTGCTGAATTTCCCAGGCTGCTCTTGTACATGTGACTGTCCTGCCTTGGGTTCCTGAGTAGCTGGGGCTGTAGGTATTTTAGCACTACACCTGGCTTCATTATCTGGTAAGAACTTCACGCTAAATTATGTCTTGTAGGTAACTGAGCAACACAGCCTATGGATTTTGGAGCCTAATGGTGAATAAGTAATTGCAATAATTCTCTATTTCAGATCAATGACTTCAAACAATAAGCAACTGTTATCACACAGAGCTTAAACACAGATAAGAACAAGAACCTAGGAGTGAGTAATCTAGGAGTTTCTGGCTCAAGGTCATAAAGTTTCAGTCAAGATGTAAGAGTACAGGCATATGGGGCCTTGGCGAGGCTTCTGCAGTCACTGTGGCTGAGAGCTAGAGGCCTCAGTCCTCCTCCACAGAACTTCTCCAATAAGCAATACCATGCTGCCTGCAATAAGGAATAGGCTCACCTGAATATGAATGATGTGGGAGAGCAAGAGGGCAAAAAGACAAAGCCATAATGCTTCAGCACTAATCTCAGCTATGATGTACCATTGCCTCTGCCATTTCCTGTTGCTTACACAGTGAACTAACTCTGATACATGGTGGGAGGGAACTACACACGGATGTGAATTCTAAAAGACAGGGACTGTTGGGGGGCCATCTTTGAGGTTGGCTGTCATGGAAATGCTTTTAAAAATATTTCCAAAATATAAGATACTGTATTTATAGCATGGCTATATAAACTTTCCAATTAATTAAGTAGTCATTTTAAACAGAGGACCTAATCCAAATGTCTTAATTTCTCTTCCTCCTCTATTTTATGAGCAGACTCAGGCTTATTCTGTTATGGTGTGAGTGTCAAAATCCCCCAAGAGATTTTATCAGTGAGATCAAGTGTGCAGACTCTTTGTAAAGACTTCAGAATAGGGCCGGCGAGATGGTTCAGTGGTCTAAAGCGCCTGCTTAGGAGGGCTCAGGCAACTGCGGGGACTGCAGTTCGATCCCCGGCACCACATGCTGCGCCAGCGCCACCACCAGGGCAGGCTGAGCCAGCCACAAAATGAATAAATAAAGAAACAAACAAACACAACAAGCAAACAAACAAATAAATAAATAAATAA
>PVKN010038192.1:0-11108 GCA_004027915.1 Capromys pilorides
GTTTTCCATGGTGCCACAGCAGAGAAACAGACAGAATGAAAAAGGGAAAGGGGCTTTATTCTCTTGGAGGACATGAAGAGAATTCAGGAAAGATAAGGAATTCTCTGAACTGGAACAAAGGGAAGCTGAGGCTTTTATGGCCCTTTTGCCAGGGGTGGGGTTTGAGGAGGATGTTTAGATATACCTGAGGAGCTGATTGGGGTTTTCCCTGAGGTGGCAGGACAGGTGAAAGGAAATTGCACCCTGGGCTGAGTTGAAGAAGAAGCGGGAGGTGGTCTTTGGGAAGATCAGCTGTTATTTTAAGGGCTTCAGCCATATTAGATGACATCATAATGATTCAGCAATTCATACTAGGGTCAGAACCTATCAAAAACTATCAGTTTTTGTCCATTTAGAGCGGTGTTGACTGTTGGTTTGTCATAGATAGCTTTTATCAGATTCAGGTATAGGTAACTTATTTCTATTTTTGGGACAATTATTTTTTTAATCATGAGGGAGTATCTGAATTTGTCAAATTATTTCTCTGTTTGTTGAGATGATAATGTTATTTTTCTCTTTCCATCTGTTGATAAGCTTTATTGCCTTTATATATTTGCAAGTTTTATCATACTCATATCCCTGTGATGAATCCCACCTGTTCATGGCATATAATCTTTTGACAATTAGCTGCATTCTACTTTCTTGTAATTCACTGAGCATCTTTGCATCTATGTTCATTAGGGAGATTGGTCTATAATTATCTTTTTGTTGTTGTTGTTTTTGGTGTTATCTTTTTAGTTATATATTTCTCTAGTTTTGTTATTGGTATAAAACTTGCATCAAAAATGAATTAGGAGGGCTGGCCAAATAGCTCATTGGATTAAAGTGATTACAAGCAGCTACAAGGGCTAGGAGTTTGATTCCCGGGCCTATTGTGCTGACCCCACCTTCGGAGTGCTTGAGATGGCAATTCAGACTGGGTTTGGTGGCATGTGTCTGTAATCCCAGCTCTTGTGAGGCTATAAACAGGTGGATCACAGTCAAATCTAGTAGTGAGACCCTGTGCACCCTGTAGATCCTTCTCTAAAATACAAGAAAGGAAAAAAAGAAGAAGAAAGAAAGAAAGAAAGAAAGAAAGAAAGAAAGAAAGAAAGAAAGGAATTAGGAAGAATTGCTTCCTTTTCAGCTTCATTGAAAAGTTTTAGAAGTATTTGGATTAAATCTTTTCTAAATCTCTTGTAGAATTCATCTGTACAGGACATAAACATTTTTTGTTGATGCCTCAGTTTCTTTTCTCTTGTTGCCAAGACAAAATATCAAACATGCAAAATTAAGAAATGTAAAGTTTATTTAGCTCACAGTTAGTGGAGGTTTTAGTCCATACTCAACTAGCTCTAAGGCTCTATTGCAGAGTGCAGCAGCTCATAGTAGTGGAAAGTAGCAAAGCGCAAAAGGATGTGTAGCAGCTATGAGAGCTAGCAAACCTGGCTTACTTCCTTATGTTGGATTCAGGCTACCTGCCCCAGGACAGGTGTAGCACTCACATCCATAATCCCAGTTTTGGATCATGAATTAATCACAAACTCTAGATGTCACTCCAAAGACTACATGAGCATTTGGGGGATACCTAGACATAAATCATGGCATTCCTCTCTTCTCCCCCTTCCTCACAGACTTATGCACATCTAGTCCATTTCTAAGAGTTACCCAACGCATAACTGTCTCATCATTGATTAAAAAGTGCATATTCATGTATCCTCCAAGGTCCAAGGCAAACTCTTAGCTGTGAGTCGCTGCACAAGCGAAAAGTTAAACATTTTCAATATTCTATGGCGCAAGAAAACATTGCTATTCTGGTAGAAACAAACAGTGGAATACAAAGTATTGAGACAAAATCAAGCCCAAATTCTAGAAGAGCTAACATTACATCCTGCATTTCCTCATGGAATGTCCAAAGCAGTGTGTGGCAGATTGTAAATTCTATGTGATTCTACCTCTATGGCTCTTTCAGTAGTGGCTCCCATGACTTCTCTCTTAGTCTGGTCTTTGCACCTGGATGTCAAGTGCTCATTAAGGCTGTCCCAGGCAACAGTGTAGCATCTTTTGTCCTAAGTCAAACATGGAAGTAAAGAACTATAGGCAGGATATCACTCTTTTTTGCCTCTTTTTTATTTTAGTACAGAGTCTAGAGAGTCTCACTGCATAGAACTGAATCATAGTGATCGACCTGTGTTCAGCCTCCCAAATATTGGGTTTATAGTCATGCTCTACCGTGTCCAATCATAATTGCTGTCTCAGCCCCCCAGGGATGGAACTGGCACGGCAAGCTAGGGATCAAACCCTGGCCACTGAGGTCTGTCTAAGCAGGTGATTTAATACATTGAGCTATTTGGTCAGTCCTTGTCTTGCCTCTTGGCTAGACCCATTTTCATTGCTTAACACCAAATGATATAGTACAGTATTACTCCAGTCATCTTTGTACATTGCGCATACATATCAACACATGAAATTAAGTCTAGCTTTACCCAAAATGGAGACAAATGGTCTTCTTTAAAGGAGAGCCATCCCAGTGATCTTCCACACAGTATTAAGTGACATAATATAATCAGGTACCTCAAAAGCATTGGAAATGCAAAAGAATTCATTCAAACCCTACTTGATGATACTAAAATCTGTAACATAAAGAAAATTGGACTCAGAAATTACAGAAAAGTGCACTTGGAATAAGTAATCAATTTATAGAAATTAAGCTGGTTGTTTTTTATGTCAGAAGATTAAGCAAAGTATCAAAGTAAATGATGTTTACAGCATGACAACTAGAGTGAATAAAGAAGTCATTATGACTCCAGAAGCCCAACATAAGGAAAGAATTGCAAACCCATCACAATATAAAAAATAATTACTTATGAACCTAAACCAATTAATATTAGTGGAATTTTCAACAAAATGTTAAACCCAAAGAAGATTGGAGTGAAACCTTTAAAACCTTAATATAAAGCTGCAGTGCAGACTAATATATCCTTCTAAACTACATTTTGAAAATGGATGTGGAAATGAGTATAGTACATTACAAGTGACAGTTTTTGAAATCAAGAACACCAAGCCAGCACCATAGGAAGTACTGCAGAATATACTAGACCGAAGCAATTAGCCAAACAAAGGCAAAATTTGCTTTAGAGAAGAATCATAAACAAATGAGGACTTAAAATGTATGCTACAAAGAAGTTATCTTAGTTTCTTTTCTCTTATAGTTGAGACAAAATAAAGAATCAAAGATAACTGAGAAAAAAAAACAGATTATTTAACTTATAGTTTCTAGGGATTTCGCTGCATCATTGAAATGGTTCAAGGCAGATTGATACATGGCTGAGAAGCATCAATTCAGGGTGTCAGAAAACAGCACAAAAAAGCACAAATGAGAAGACAGGCTTCTTTAAGCTCCTTTTATTTTATTCAGACTACTGGATTATGGTGGTGCCAGTGCAATTAGTGGATTGATCCAGAAGTCACTCACCTATAATTGCAGCTCCTTTAATCTCTCAGTTTAGCATAAAGAATCAATCACAAACTCTTGCTTTATCTAGCTCTGTAAGAAGCCTTATATAATCGTACATGGGGCTTTGGGAGACATCTATATAAATACCATAACATTCCTACGTGGCCCCACAAGACTCATCATATCCTTTTTGAAAAAAAGGCACCTAGTCCTGCTTCAAAAGTTGCCAAAGTCAGCTAAAAGTTACAATATTGCAGAAAGCTACAAAATTCAGATCTCTGAAATTTAAAGCAAAATCTTGACAATGAGCTTTGTACAAATGAAAAAAATAAAAGTTAAATACTTCCAACATGAAATTTCTATTCCAAAGGTTACAGACAGAGGGGATGTAATAGGCTTGGAGTGATAGGCTTGGAGCAAGGCCAAAGTCCATCAGGGAAAACTTTAAGTCTTACAATCCCCAGTGCACTATTGAAGGCAGTCTGTGACAAGATGTGAATTCAAAATGACTTGTGTGGCTCCAAAGCTACTATACTGCTGGTTATTGCAGCTCTAGTAACTTCTCTGTTAGGCTGGCTCTGCTCCCTCCTAGACATTTTCCTCAGAATATCCTGAATGCTGCAAAGGTCTTTGTTCTCTATTGCTGCTTTGGCTTCACACTCACAGCTTCACACACTGCAGTCAGAGGGACATACTGTTTGGCTTCCTAGCCCTCTGACATATAGATGGAGGTATTCTTGAATGACAGTTTTCTCTTTCTGTATGCACCTAAAACCAGTGCCACATGGATGATACCAATGTCTGCTGATAGGTAGAAAAGTAGCCAGATTTCCTTCTCTCTTGGCTGTAGAGATTAAGTGCTTGGATTGGTGAGTATTGTGAATACAATTCTGAGGCACACATTCTCTATGATACTGGCAATCAGGTTCACATGTGTTTCCACTCAAAGCAAAGTCTAGCACATTTGCAATTTTAAGGTTGAAAAGGGTGGAGTTTTAGTGCTTCTTGTGATGTATTCTAACAATTTATAATGTTTTTCTTCCTTTTCAGAAATCAAAATTTCTCCAGTGCTATCTTTTCAGTCGACAGCTTTACTGGAGCTTCCATTCTGACCACACTGAAAAAATTTTAAATCATTCTTCTGGCATTCTGGTTCTTGATTGTTTATATAGAACAAACTGAAAGCCTCTAACAGCAGCCATGCCAGAGCTTCAACATCACATTGCTTTAAAGTCACTTGGGTCAGGTTAAATACCCTGCCACCCTTACTCTCAGTCTATAATCACTTATTACCAGGAAGAATGAGAAACGATAAAGTGACAACAATTTATGGTAGTGGAAAACAACAAAATCACCAAGATCAAAAATGGGAACAATTTTACCCTGCAATGGTAGTGCCAGTGAGAGGAGCATATGAACCTTCTCCTTCAATCCTCTTTTGCCCGTGGAATGCCAGTGCCAGTGCCAGTGGCAGGCCATAGGTGCTAGGAATAGGAGTGTGGGTCCATGATCCATCAGTCCTTGATTGCTCATACATGCTAGTGCTGGTGAGAAGAATGTGTCTCTTTTTCCTCCATTGCCCCAGACAATGGTGCCAGGGAGAGGACTGTAAGTCATTGTTCCCTCATTTCTCCAGTATCATGGCACAACTGTGCCAGTGGGATGAGCATAAGTTTGCAAATCATCAGTCTTCTGGTACCTGGACCTGTGGTCCCAGCAAGAGGACTGTTTGTCTATCCTTCATTCCTCCATTGCTTAGGATGGTGGTGTTTTGAGGACTATGTCTCTGAAATTATTCAGTACTCTATTTCCCAGGGTAGTGGTGCCAGAAAGAGGAGTGTAAAGCTGTATTCTTTCAATCCTCCATTGCCTCAGAGTGATGGAACTGATGAGAGCAGTGTAGGTATACTTTTATTTCTGTCCTTAATTGCCTCTAGTTTGTGGTACAGGTGAGTGGAGTGTAGGCCCATGCTCTTTCCTTCCTACTTTGTCCCTGCGATGAAAGTATCAACAAAAGAGTAAAAGTCTGAAACCCTTCCATTCCCCACAATATTAGAAATGCATGGCAGAGAGAGGAATGTAAGTCCACTTTCTTTCAATTACTCACTGGCTAGATAAAGTGGTGCCAGAGAGAGGAGTGTGTGTCTGCACTCCTTCACAACTACATTTTCTGTAAGCCTGGAATGCTGGTGAGAGTAGTGTAGGCCATGGTCCTTTAGTCCTCCTAGCAAGAGGAGTGCAGGTTCACACTCCTCCAGTTCTCCTTACTCCAGGACAAACATGCTGGAAGGAGCATTGTAAATCTTTGTTCTTTTCTTCTTCATTGGTCGCTGGGATAACACAATCACTAAGAGGAGTGGACATTTTCATTCCTTCCTTCATAAACTGCAATACTGACCAAACAGTTTTAATTAAACAGAACATAACTATAGGAACAAGCAATAGGGAAATATGAAAAAGAGATATTAATAAATGCAAGTTATACCCATATCCATTACTGTAAATACTTTCAACTTAATTTCTTCACGCCACAAGAAACGAGAGAAAAAACACTGGATAGGTATCCTTCTTTCAGACAATAAAAACTTTTAGCCAAAAGGGATCAAGAGAAGCAAAGAAAACCACTGCCTTCTTGTTAAAGGAAGTCTTCAAGTTAAGAGATAGCAATACGCTGCAAAAACAGGTTCACACAAGTACATAAAATAAATACTAACAGACATGAAGACCAGGGCTGGCTAAATAGTTTAGCAGATTAAAGTACTTACCTAGGCAGAGTGCAGGAGCCAGCGGTTTGGTCCTTGGCCTGCCATGTAAACCCTGCCCCTGGGGTGCCCTGAAAGGGCAATTGAGACTGGGTACGGTGGCATACACCAGTAATCATAGCATTTGGGAGGCTGAAAAACAGAAAGAATCACAAGTCCAATCTGTGCAGTGACACCCTCTAGGCCCTGTACATACTTTAAAAAAAGACATGAAAAACCAAATATATACTACTACAGTTGTGGTAGCAGAACCTCTCTGAAATGGAAGGATCACTTAGATAAACATACCAACAAGGTAATATTCAGTGAAAGTATACCTGTGATCAAATGGATTTAGTTTATTTTTACAGAGTGTTCCACTTCAAAACATCATAGTAAACAGTCTTCTCAGATGCACATGGAATGTTCTCCATAACAAACCACATATTGGCTTACAGAACATGTTCTGATAAGTGTAGAGGAACTGAAACTATCCTATGCATACTATCAGACAGTAGAATAATGAAAATGAAATTAACAACAAAGTAAGCCACAAAACTTCATTAACACATGGAAATTAAACAACACCTTTCTGAACAAATAATGTTCCACAAAAACAATTACAAACAAAATTATAGTGGATGTCCAGGTACTACTACTGCTGCCAAAGTGCCAAGGGTCATCTATCCTGTGACACAGACAAGCAAATACTAGTTAGACAGCAGAAGAATGGCATTAAACCAGATTTCCAGGAACAAGTGATTTGGGGGAGTGCAGAAAGTTTTTGAACATGAGAGTGTGGAGCTAAATTATAAAATGAACTTTGCTCTCTACCTACCACCAAAGTTAAAAACTGGATACTGCCCTGCCCTGAATTGTCTCTCTAGTTTAACCTGCACAGACCAAAATTTTATATCAAACTCTGCTTATCATCAGGCTCCCTCAGAACATGACCTTGTTGCCTCTGGATATTAGCCCTCATGAATGCAATATTAAAGCAGAAAATAGTAGCTGGGACTTTGGCACTGGAATGGAGTTTTATGTGAATGCTACTGAAGATTCTTGGAAAGCTAAATACAGAATGTACTCTTATGTATAAAGGAGCTTCTCCAACTCATAAATGCAAATTTTACAGTGAACCCCCAAAGGATGCCTATTTCTGTCCACTCCACGGGAGGCCATGGAGCTCTGATTTCTGCTTTGAAAAACCCTGGAAAATACAAATCCATGTCAGCATTTGCTCTAATATGCAACCCAGTGCTCTGTCCTTGGGACAAAAAAGCCTTTACTGGATATTTGGGAACAGATCAAAGTAAGTGGAAGAGTTATGATGCAACTCATCTTGTGAAGTCTTATCCAGCTTTTCAGCTAGACATACTGATTAACCAAGGAAAAGATGACCGATTACTTATAAATGGACAGCTTCTCCCAGATAACTTCAAGAAGCTTTTATAGAAAAGAAAATCTGTTTTGTTTTTAGATTATAAGAGAGTTATGATCTTAGTGACTACTTCATTGCCACCTCTATTGTTGATCATATCAGACATCAAGTGAAATATCTGAAAGCATGAAAAACTTGTCTTGGAAGAATCTCTTCAAGATTAGGAAAGTTAAAAGAATTTCTGATAAAAAGCATTATTAAATCAGGTTTATGCAATTCTAGAAGCATCCTTATACTGTTGAATCACCTTCTGAATGAATACATAAAACCTGCTTCTGGTTTTAGAAGTTATTTTACCAGTGCTCACATAAGAAACTTTTAATATCCGCCAGTGCCAGGCTCGCCAGGTGAGGGTCCTGAGGCCGACCACCAGCACAGCCTAACATCATCAGGCAGCGCCAGGCCCACCAAAGCCAGACTCACTAGGCAGCACCAGACCCGTCAGGCAGCATCAGGCCCACCAGGCAGCGCCAGCCTGCCAGGCAGTCAGGGCCACCAGTGCCAGACTTGCCAGGTGAGGGTCCTCAGGCCCACGGCCAGCACAGCCTGCCATCACCAGGCAGCGCCAGGCCCGCTAGCACCAGACTCGCCAGGTGAGTGTTCTCAGGCCCACCGACAGCATAGCTTAACGTCATCAGGAAGCGCCAGGTCTGCCAGCGCTAGACTCACCAGGCAGTGTCAGACCCGTCAGGCAGCATGAGGCCTACCAGGGCCAGACTCGCCTGGTGAGGGTCCTCAGACCCACCACTAGCACAGCCTACTGTCATCGGGCAGCACCAGGACCGCCAGCACCAGACACACCAAGTAAGACTTCCAGCCCACTGCCAGTGCAGCCTATCAACATCAGGCAGCACTGGGCCCGCCAGTGCCAGACCTGCCATGTGAGACATCCTCTGGCCCACCGCCAGTGCAGCCTATGACCCAGTGCCAGACCTGTCAGGTGACTGAGACCCTCCCCACACCCTGCCTACAAGCAGCTCAGCAGTTCCACAAGCCCAATCTGAAGGAACAACCCACAGGCACACAGTCTTGCCCAAAGATCACAGCTACTCAGAATGATACAGACAAGGAGCAAAATGCAATCTCAGGTCCCAAGCACACCTGAAACAAATACAGGAGTCACTACCATACAGGAAATTAGGAATCATGCGGCCAAAATCTCTGAATTCATAGCATCTGAAGTAAGCAAACAATGCAGAAACGTATAGAAGAAGTTGGATTGGAGGTAAGCTCTGAAGTTAAAAATGAATTATTTGAAGTACTAGAGACTGAAGTTAAAAAACAGCTGCAGAAAAGCATAGAGGGAATGAGATCAGAAATAATTTCTGAACTTGAGAAAGTTATTTCTAATTTAATAGCAACTAAAATAAAACAACTGCAGAAAGGTAGAGACGAAATGAGAACAGAAATAACCTCTGAAATAGAAAAAGAAAGGATAACTAGAATGAAAGACTTAAGTGATATTAAAGAAGATATTGATTAAAAATTAGAGGAGAATAGAAAAATGATGGATTCAATGACTGAGCAATATAAGAAACAAATAGATTGCCTGAAGCAGCATCAAAGAGATATACAAGAAAATATACTCTCAATCACAAGCTGGCAAAACTGTATGAATAAAAGTGAAGATAGAATCTTAGATCTTGAAGACACACTCGCAGCTAGTGAAAAGACAAGAAAGGATCTTTTAAAAACAACCAGGATGCAGGAAGAAATAATTCAACACCTGCAAGATGATGCAAGAATGAACAACGTGAGATTAATAGGAATCAATGAGAAAGAAGGATATGAAAAGAATATGGGCAGAAGTAATAGCAGAAAACTTCCCAAATATGAGAAAATAATCGGATATTCAGGTAACTGAAGCATACAGAAAGCCAAATAACATCAACCTGTCTACAAACACATCAAGACACATAATAATCAAGATCCCAGAAATCCCTTAGAAGAATAACATACTAAAAGCTGCTAGAGAAAAGAAACAGATCAGATTTAAAGGAAAACCCATCAGAATAATGGCAGATTTCTCTTCACAAACCATGAAATCAAGAAGAGCATGGAGCAGAGTACTTCAAGTCCTCCAGGAAAACAAGTTTCAGCCCAGACTGCTATACCCGGCAAAAACTCTCCTTCAAGTACGAGAGAAAAGTGAAATACTTCCATGACAAGGAACAACTAAAAAATTTCTTGATGTCAAAGCCAGCACTGCACAGTATACTAACAAATATTTTAGAGAGGGACCAAAACAATCTGAACTCAACAAATGAGAACAGAAAGATCCTACCAAATAGGGCAACCAATTAAACATAGAAGAAAAAGTGGTAAATAGAAGATAATGGTAGAGCTGTAAATACATTCAGCCATCTTTCCTTCAGCCAATGGGCTAAACAGGTCGCTAGAAGAAAGATTACTTCTTTTATAAAGTGTTAGAAAAAGTGGATTTCCCCATGCCAAAAACTAAAATTAAACCCATATTTATTACCACTCACTCAACTGAAGTCACAGTGGATTAAAAATCTAAATATTCAAACAGAAACACTGAATTACTGGTGTAGAAAGTAGAAGAAATCTTAAAATAGGGATAGGCAAAGAGTTCATGAACAAAAGACAAACTGCATGGGAAACACTTCAAGGAATCAAAAACTGGCGTCTCATTCTAATGAAAAGTTTTTACACATCAAAAGACAACACCAACTGAAAAAAAAAATATAGACTCATAAAATTAGGATTTGGCCCAAACTCATAGCCAATAGTCCCTTAGACAAAGGATTTCTCCTTCAATGTATAAAGAATATTTAAAAACTCATGACATCAAAATTCAAATTCAAATTGTAAATTGTGCATCTAAGATGAATATATACTTTTCAAATGAAGAAATACAAATGGTAAGAAATATGCCAAAAAATGTTCAATGGCATTGGTCATTTGAGAAATACAACTTAAAGCAATAATAAAATTCCTTCTCACCCCATAAAGAATGGCTAATATAACAAAATTGATTGATATTAAATACTGGAGAAAATATGTGGGAGAAGAACTCTCCTCCACTATTGGTAGAAATGTAGGCTGGCATAACCCTGTGGAAACTATTGCGGAGATTCACTAAAAGATTAAGATGAGGAGGCTAGGGAGATAATTTAGGGGCACAAGTGCCTGCCTGGCACGTGCAAGTTGCTGAATTTGATCCCTGGTTTTGTAAAAATTAAATAAATAAACAAGCATATAAATAAATAAATAAATAAAATAAAGATTAGGTTTAGAAAACTTATCGAAGCTAGCTATTTACATGTGAACACTTTTCCAAAGAATTGAAAATTTATCACGGCTGTATATGTGCACTCATGTTTATGTTCTCAAAATTCATCATACTTAAGTCTTGGAAACAATCCGAATGCTCATCAACTGAGGATTGGAGAAAAAGGATGTGGCATTTTTACAGAAGAATGTATTA
>PVKN010038193.1:0-11106 GCA_004027915.1 Capromys pilorides
GGAAATAAATGTGCGGCATCATTTTGGGTAAGATATCAATAAAAGGCATTAGAAGCCAGTGCAGCATGATAGTGGAAAGTGTGTCAATCTCTGTTTTGGTAAGCAAGAGCGCCTTGTACTCTTTGCTTTTTCTACTAAAGATGCTTGCCATTTGCTTTTCAGAATGCTGAGTCACTCAGAACCCTTTTGCACCCTTTCCTTCCCAGCGTTCTGTCAGACTTACAGGCGCTTTGCCATGTGCCAAATGGCTGGGTTGAACTGCCTTTCCCAGAATTTCTCTTCCTAACCTGTTTACAGTGACCCTGAGGGAGATTCTTCTTTGAAGTTTAGAAGGCGGAAGTGAGAATGGCAGTCCCGGGTAGCTTGCACAATACTGACCCTCCGACACACAACACACCTTGTTGGCCTGCTGGAGGAGCTGAGCCTACCACTGGCAAGCAGGCAGCATTGCCCGGGCCTTTGCTCTGCTCCTCTGATTCCTAGAGCAGGTTCGTCTTAAGCTTCCTGAGAAAGTGTCCTGGCTTCCTCCAGACATGCATAATACCAAGAGAGGTGATGAAAACGCGATGTGGACCTCAGCCACGTGAATTTCAGCTTGTTCTTGGGGTTCCCATTTGCTCTTAGGTTTTTCCCACTTTGCATCTCCATGCTTTGTAGTCTGTCTGCCCAGAGACCTAAAGCTTCATCATCGGATGTGAAAAACAAATCCGCTCAGAGGATGCTTAGCCAACCCTAGCTGTCCAGTTTCATGAATCTTAACCCTTGCAACAAATCTGTTGCTCCGTTGGCATATGTATGTTTGTATGTTTATGCATGTATGCAGATATGTACATATGTATATATCTATCTATGCATTTATCTCCTAGTGGTTTGTATCTTCAACCACATCCTAACTAATACAGCATATGATCATAGTTTGGTACTGAAAATGGGGCAGTTAGTGGGCTGGTGAGATAGCTCAGTGAACTAAGTGCCTGCTTGAGTAAGAGTAGGGATCTGTGTTCGATCCCGGGCATCACATGAAGTGCCAGCCCTGCCCCGGGTGCATTAAACTGGCCACTGAGGCCGGGCATAGTGACACATGTCTATAATCCCAGAGCTGGGACGGCTGAGACAGGAGGATCACTATGAGTCTGAGCTGTGTAGTGAGATGCTGTACCAAATACATTAAAAAATAACATTTTTTAAAAAAGAAAATGGGGTAATTACTAAGAAACAAAACCTTAAGAATATGTTCTTTCTATTGGTCAACTAGCTTCCTAAAATTATTTCTCTGCTGTTATTAAAGCCATGGATGATCTGTATCCCATGACAAAGAGGTCAGAGGTGATCAAATGGCACTTGTCAACAACAGGATCATTCCATTTATGACCCACAGGTGGCTGTAGACAAGCGTGAGCAGGACTGTGTCTGGTGGAAGACTCACCAAGAGAACTGCATGATTGCCAATTTATCTTCACAGAAACCTCGAAATCCCATGAGAGTAGATTGCAAGGGTGTGAGATAAAAATGGAAGAAATATAGTTATATTAGGCCTAACACATGGCAGTGGGACCACTACTCAAAGATTCTAGATTTCGTGTTTTCAAATGTGCTAAAATGCCGGGCGTGGTGATGCACACCTGTAATCCTAGCACTTGGGAAGCTGAGGCAGGAGGATCAGTGCAAGTTCAGGACCAGCCTATGCTGTAAAAACTTAGCTCACAGCCAGCTTGAACTGCTAGTGAGACCCTGTTTCAAAAAGAAAACTAAATAAATTAAATTAAAACATGCTAAAACAGCTGTGCTTCTATATTTATTGGTTGAAATATGAATCCAAGGTAGTTTATACCAAAAATGTTAAAAGAACAGAATTTTGATATAACCCAATAGAGAAAGATACCCAAAGGATTTCAGGGATTGTTGGAGTGGTGATGTGGTTTTTGCATCTAAGACTGCTTACTTTAGCTATGAGGAGATGGAGAGGCTGAAGATGGTGTCTCATATGAACGCTTGTCACAGAGACTTCATCAGGGGAGCGGTTTTATAATTAAGTGGATGGGAGGACCTGTTCTGTGGACAGAGTTAGCTTCTTTCCCTGCCGCCTCTGTCCTTGCCTCATGGACTTGTGGACCAGCTACCCTGAGTGCAGAATTGAGGTTCTGTGCGCACTTGTGCTCATGGACTTCTTTTGAGCAAGGATGACCTGAGCATGGGCTGAGGGCCCGGTGCTAGGGTAGGACGGCCTCCGAGAGCTGCACAAACTCATCAGGCTTCCCATGTGGCACTGTTCGTTCCCGGGAAGGACTGTCCTCGCTGTGGTACTTACGTTAGACCACCTTCATCATGAAAAGAACAACATTTATTTCTTACTAAAATAAGCATTCGCTGTAGATAGGGATCTGCCAGCGTTATTGCCCATGGACTTTGGAATGCCCTATCTAATCACAAAGTCACTCCCAGATAAGGTTTTATGGCAGAGCGAGGGAAATGGGCCAGCTGGCCCATGCTCACGAAATCTAAAAGTCGTAACAAATTTTCCATCAACTTCAAGAAACTCACTTATGCAAGGCTTGTGCTAGGGAGGGAGGAGTGACAAATCCTCTCGAATACAGAGCTCTAAGGTGACATCCAACAGTGATGCTGCTGTATAGCCTGGGATTCACAGGCCTAGGAATCACAGAATTGAAAGAGGAGTGATTCCTTTAGCCATTAACTTGAGTGACTTAGTGGCAAAATTTCTGTTCCTCTGCCCCGTGACTACCAGCTCTACAACAGTGATTCTATTTTTCTGGTAGGTGAAATCATTGACTGCACATTTGGTTTCCTTGTACAAATGGATCAATAAGCAAAGAAGAGAGATGTTCTATTGGCTTGTGTGATTGATCTTAGCTATCAAGGAAAAATAACTCACTTCTTCACAATATTCTACTATCAGGTACAAAGACAAAAGCTTTATAGCAACTGTTTAACTAACTTCAGCTTCCAAATTGTAAGGCTCTATCCTGTAACAAAACTCTATCTGTCTGTCTGTCTGTCTATCTGCTATTATGCTATTATGCCATTGTCTAATATTCTAATTTAGTTCTAACTAATGGCGTGAATGTAAATGACATATAATGATCAAATCCTTAAGTAACCAGAAAAAAAGAAAGAATGTTTATGGAAAACTCTTGGTCAGATTACATCAAAGATTAGATACCACTTGTCATAGTTTGTGTCTAGTTGTCCCCACAAAAGCCTCATGCAGTCATGGGGAGGCTTCTGGAGTTTGTGATTGATCCTTGGTCCAATACTGGTATTATGGGTGTGAGTGCTATCCCTACCTGGTGAGGGAAATCTGAATTACAATATAAGGAGGGGAGAGCAGCTTGCTCACAGCTGCTGCCCCTCTCTTTGCTCTTGGCTGTTTTCTGCTTCCATGAACCACTGCCCTCTGCCATGTGCTGCTCTGCCTTGGAGCCAGTCAAGTATAGACTGAAACCTCCACTAACTATGAGCTAAATAAACCTTTCCTTCCTTCATTTTGGATGTTGGATATTCTGTCCCAGTAACTAGAAAAGATGTATCACTAAAATCATAAGAGATGATTTTCTCAGGATGATCTGGTATATGTTTTCCAATGAAACAATATAGATTACCATAAGTTTACCTATAGCTTGATTTGGTAGATACTATAATTTGGGTAATTTTAGTGTGGCAGCGCCAAGTCTTAAGAGAATGCTTCTCCACCTAAACCAAACAAACTAAAACTTGCACTTCATTTCATATTGAGAATTGCTTGCATGAACTGATCAGCCATTTTTTTCATTGCTGGGACTCAGTACCTGGCACTTACAAATTGAAGGAGAGAAGGCTTATTTGGGCCTCTAGTTTCTAGAGGTTTAAGTCCATCGTTGGGTGGCTGCAAAGCAGGATGGGATGGCACAGGAGGCTTGTTCATGTCATGGCCATTAGTAGGCACAGAGAGGGTGCAGAGAAGAGTGGGAGAGATAAACGTCCTGAGTGCCACCTCCTCTGGCCAGGCCTTACCTCCCGGCAACACACTTAGCTATAGACTCAGCAGTGGGCTGACCGGCCAATGGCTGTTACACACTCACGGTACACTCTCTTCCTAAAGCCTCACCTATGGGTGCACAAGGCTTTGAAGGGGCATCTGCATTAAATCAAAGCATACAGGAAGCAAAGCGACCATTCAGAAGAAAGGATAAGATCAAGCTGGAATTGTATCAGTCAGGGTTTTACTAGAGGAACAGGTATAACATAAGATGTACAAATGAGTAAGAAATTACAAGATTGGCTTGTGACGGTCAGCCACAGAGTCGGATGAGGAAGCGTGCAGAGGGCATCTGTGCCCTGGAGACTGAAGGACTCAGCCCGAGGTCTGGAGCTCCCAACAGTGTTCATGCAAGTCCCTATCAGGAGCTCAGTGGGTCTGTGGTGGAAGGCTGATGAGTCTACACCAGAAGGCTGAAGGATCCAAGGCGGAGGCCTAAGGGTCTGTGCCAGAAGCCAGGAGATGACGTCCAAGCTGATGGCAGAGATCAGAGCTCCTCTGAGGAAACAGAATATGCTCCATTCTTCCTCAACTGCCTTCTATTATTTATTTTTATTTATTTATTTATTCTTGTCTTTTTGAGACAGATTCTCATTATGCAGTTCAGGCTGGCCTTGACCTCACTTTTGTAGCCCAGGCTGGTCTCAAACTTGCACCAGTTCTCCTGCCTCAGCCTCCCAAGTGCTGGGATTATAGGTGTGCACCACCACATCTGGCTTTAATTGCCTTTTATATCCTTTAAGTAATGAGTCACTCTCTAGGGTGGGACCTCCATGCCTAGGGTGTGGGATTGTTAAACTTTTAACTTTTCAGGTTAACACAATGGATCACCCACTACAGGGCTCCTTAGAGAAACAGTTTTCTCTGCTAAGCTGCTTTCTACTTTACTTTTGACTAGGGGAAGGTAAAAGTGGATCACATTGTTAGGTCTGTAAACACCAAGGGTATGACAAGCTGTGTGATGTGTTGTGAGGAGGCAGGTGGTACTTCTTAACCTCTCCCCAACAGAACTTTGCTCTGCTTTTTCCGGTGTCAGTAAATGTGGAGTTGTGCGGTTATGGCAGCAAATGCCATGTGACTTCACATGGTGCAAGGGTACTGAACCCATCTCTTTGTCCTTGATCACAGCTTTGCCTGATTCTGGTGAATAAAGCAGGGCAGCCGGCTTCATCTCAGCTTCACAGCCACCTCACACACATCCTAATTTTATCTCAGAATCCATGAAAACAGCTTATTTTTATCATTTAACACTTCCATGTTGAAGTTTCAGACACCTAATTTTTGGGATTTGGGGGCATTTATGCTCTCAAATCAGAAGCAGAACTCCGTATCCTAAGTTCTGCCTCTGTTTTTCTGTAACAGGATTACCTAATTGTTCAATCAGCCACAGCCTGGCTATCATTACAGCCGTTAACAAATTCCCGAAAACATTTACAACTAAAGTCACAAAGTAAAAAAAAAAAGTGTGTTTTACCTGTGTCGGCCCACTGAGGTGACCCAAGGGAGAGTTGACCAGATGAGGTCTCAAGGTTGAAGAGCACACATGCTAAAGAGCAACAGCAGGCAACCGGAGTGGAGGAGAGAGCCAGGGCCGGAGCTGCCCGCGTCTGTCTAGTGTAATTCTTACACAGTTGTTATCTCATGTTTACATTCTTCCTTGGTGCTGTCACCAGCACAGGGCTGTTTACCTGTGCTCAGTAGTGGTTACATTACTGTGTCCCACTGTGCACCTGTGCTAGATAAGAATGGTGTCATCCCCGGGTGTTCTTAGACGGCCCTGAGTGATTCACCACAACCCATTTCTCATCACTTACTCCTTGAGCCAACCAAACAGGCAATGCAAAAGACTATCTAGAAGATTCCTTGGAATAAATATTCATTGTCAAATATGCCAGAATGGCCTCTCTCCTGAAGGAATTTAAACCCCAGAACTGTATTTCCAACAGGGTTGGCAGCAGTAGATGGCTAGTCTCCTCGCCATATTTCTCTGAATATCATATCCCCAGGTATTCTCCTTCCCACTTCAATTTTGAGGCACAAATACATTTTTTTATTTGCTTGGTTGGTTTTTACTCCAAGTTATTTTCACAGCAGTGAGCTGCTTTAGTTGTTGACAAAAGTAGCTGCTGCTCTGAAAGAGTCATGAAAAGACCTGTTTGCTCAAAGAGGAAGCAAGAGTGTGTGTAGACTCAGTAACAATGCTTCAGTGATTTGATATGGAAGACATTTAGCCGCAAATTGCAGGGGCCTTGGTCCCAGAGGCAGCTAAAATCTATTCCTTTTTTATTTCCTACTCACCATCTTCTCTCCCTATTCCTATTTTAGGAGGCAAAATTCACTTATAAGACCTCAGAAATTAAACCCCGTGTAAACACAAAGGCATGCAGGTCAGAAAGTCATTCCCATCCTGCAGACTTTTCTCATTTTCGCCGTCTCAGAAATGATTGCAGGGGAATTCTAAGCTCAGTTCATCTCAGCGGTTGAAGGATTTGGATGGCAACTTTCTCAGCATGAACAATCTGAAACATATTTTGAAATAAAATCATTAGAAATATTGTTTTCTAATACATTTCACAGCTTATCCATGCTGAGCCATGTTAAAAGGGAAAGAAAATTGGACAAAATAGCATCATGTCCCTGACCATATTGGTAATTAGAATATTCTGAGGAATAGCAAACAACCTGACAGTTGCAAGGTCTAACACGGCCTGGAACACAACTGATCAGTCCACTGCAGTATTT
Organism: Capromys pilorides; assembly: GCA_004027915.1. Classification (NCBI taxonomy): domain Eukaryota; kingdom Metazoa; phylum Chordata; class Mammalia; order Rodentia; family Capromyidae; genus Capromys; species Capromys pilorides. The sequence continues at coordinate 6,779 of PVKN010038193.1, forward strand.
ATTTCAGCTACTAATTAGAACTGTAACCATTTGCCAAATAAGATACGTATAGGCTGGCGGCTTAGACAAAGTCAGTATGTGAGAGGGTACAGGAGAAGTCGGAGAAGAGTTTGGTGTTGTGAATGCAATATAGCATTAAAAGTGAGGAGAATAAGATGATGCTGGTGTAGAAAAAAGAGAAGCTATTTCTGCCTCATTGAAATTCCTTTGTTTGCTTGTAACTTCAGGGTCCTTCTGGGAATTTATCAAATCAAAAGCTATTTCTGAGTGACAAAAATGTGCCCTTTTTGTTCTCTAACTGCTGATTAAAAGAATTCTTAGCCCTGCATTTGCACAGTTCACTTATTTAATAAATGAATTTTGAAGAATAATGAAGGCTGTTTAGTGTGGTCCTTAGAACACATGCCTTGATGACAAACACAAGTAGCGGGCTAAGAAGATAGCTCAGTGGCATAAGCGCCTGCCTGGCAAGTGCAAGGTCCTGAGTTTGATCACTGGTACAAAGGAAAACCAAAATCAAAAATGAACAAACAAAAACACAATTAGCCACAACCCTCAACTCTGCTGCTTACCAACTATGGGATCTAGGGTGCAATTTGGGGCTTCTTTCAGTCTTAATTTCCTCATCTGAATAATGAGACTGAAACAATCATTTCCATTCATAAAGCTGCCCCCAAATGAAGGAATGCATGCGAAGTGCTTAGCACCATGTCTGGCACATAATAAAAGCTCAATAAATGTTTGCTATTTATAAAGTTGCAAGCTTATGCGATCTTGCAATATTCATAGTATGCTTCTTGAATTTAGATCCATAATCAGCTCGTCCTTAAGTAGAGCCAAGATCTATCATTTTAGATGCAGTATGCCTACATAAAGAAACTTCAGACAGGGTCAAATCAGCTTGTTCTCTGCAGATACAAACAAGGAGAGGGATTAGGATTAGTTCAGAATTAGTCATGAAGACATTTACCTGATAATCTGAAACCAGGCATGAATAGCGAGGCTCTGTCTAAGCAGAGCTCCTCCTATGAGCAGGTAAAGAGTTAGAGTGTTTGTAATGGAGCACAAATAACGGAAACTCAATATTTGAGGTCATATTCTAACAAAGAATAATTACCTTGGTCCATGTACAGACTGAACCAGAATCAGAGCTCAGAAGGAGAGCCATTGAGTGGTTGTTGGACGTAGAAGTGAACCCTGGAAATGAACCGACTTGCTGGCCCCATAACAGGACTGAGGACCAAGTTGCTGGCCAGCCCTTTCTTCGATTCACCTACTACGTGTTGTGAGTCAAGCTAGTTAGAAGGATAAAGCAGTCTATGCAGATGGGCTTATGGGTGGGGAGACAGGGAATTTGGCATGTGGAAGGATTTTGCATTTTCTAATTGCTCATTCATTCATTCAGAAGCATCTATCTGTTCACCACTTTGTCAGCTCACACTCTAGACATGGGTTAGGTGGCCTAAGCCAACATGCTTGGGGGGAAAGGCACACATCACCCCGAAAATAAAGACTATTCTGGGCGAGCTGGCAGGGAGTACTGAGCAGAAAAGGGACAGAGACAGATGCAGAACTGTGGTGGATTAACTGATGGCTGAGTTGCAACACCCAGCCGAATGGAGCCAGCATGGTGTGGGTGTGCAAGGCTCCCTGAGCGCTGCTGCCGGTGGCACAAAAGCAGAACCACGGGACGATGGTGTGCTGTCGCTGCTCCCGGAGGTGCTGGTCAGCGTGGTCTTCCTGCTCTGAGCTCGGCTGCTGTCATGGTTGGAGGAGCTCGGGTCCTCACCATCATTAAGGATGGCTCTGGCTCTCTTTGGGGGAGCTCTGGTCCTTACCTTGAGCACCACTTCCTGGCTCCACTGCAGGTCCCTCGGCCGGCTGGCACAAGTCCTTCATCCCTGCTGGAACAGACTTTCTGGCTTCCCCACTGACCTTTGGGCTTTCACAGTATTGATCCTCAACCCAGACTCACACGAGACGTTGTTACAGGATCTGGGCCTCCAGCTGCACTTGTGTAGGACCTTGGATGGATCCAGGACCTCAGCAAGATTATTTGCATCTCCAGTGTGTGGACAGATCTGTTACTGTTCTGCATTTGACTTGTGGGGTGAATACTACACAGCAATCCTATAACTTGTGTGTTCTGTATTAAACCTATTCCCTTGCAGACCTGGACTGCAATAAAGACACGCTTTTGTACACGTCTTACTGAAAAGTAACTCTTACAACTTCCATGTGCCAGGGAGGCACAAAGGGCAAGATCAGGTCCTGCACATGTGTGGCCTTAGGACCAGCACTGGCCCTGGCCCCCCAGTAGTGGGAGGAGCCTCCGGCAAAGGCCGCTCTGGGCTGGGGCAGGGGTCTCCTGCCATGGGGTCCTGAGAGAGACTGAGGTAGTCAAGGAGGAGAACCAGGAGACCACTCCACACGCAACACAATCAGAAACTTATAGTGTCAGATGGACAGCGTCCCTCACCAGCAGAGGCCAGCTGGCACCCGCAGGCCAACACTAGGCCTCATCTCCTCCGCCGAACCCACAAAGCTGGAAAAGCCAAGCTATTCCTCTTGAGCCTCAACTCCAACCACTTCCCCAAAGCACAAGTGAGCAAAAGATGCACGGTAAGGCGAAATACCTGTAACCGGATGCTTTGGTGCAAGAGAAGCTGGGATCCACGTAAAAGTTGCACTGTACTAAATCTTGTGGTTTATTATGTACAGGATGTACAAGTTCCCGCACTGATGAGGCTTTAAACTGAAGTGGACATTTACTTCCTTGCCACTTCCCCAGCCTGTCTCAGAGGATGTTACTGCAGAGAAAGACAGGTGAAATATTCTCTGAGTAAACTGACTCTGGTGCATGTATGTTATCATTATGATTATTATCCTTATTATTATGTTGTACCGGAAATCAAACTCAACCTCACACTTGCCAGGCAGGTATTGTGCGACTGAGCTTTACCCCTGGCTGCATTTGCATTATTAACAAAACTACAGAGGGAGGTTTTTGTTCAATTGCCACACTATAAAACAGGCTTAACATGGTATTTAAGCCTAATGTCTATTACATGCAAATAAAGTAGATCATGTTAATAATGATCTTAAAAAAATAAAACAGGCTTAAGTATTTCTAATCCATATATTCACTCTAATTGCTCTCGTTTCCCTTTCTGTTTTAGTCACATGTTTAGCTTTTTCATATTTATTGAACTTGATTCTAGCTTCAAAATGATTTTCAAAGGATGCAGTGCTTGGGCAATGTAAATTAGACACATCGCGTTATTCATCCAATGCCTTGCACCTTTCCTCTGAGGAAAAAGAGCTCCCCCGGTGACCGTGCTGTGATTCTGACCGGAGCACCCATGATGTTGGTGATTATAATAATTTTAAAATGCTGTGTGCTGTTTTACTGAGCAGTTACTGTGTGCTGTGATTCCGTGAGAATCGCTATAGGCACACGGACGCCTGTGATCACAAGAGACTACTGTACCTTTGGAGCTAGTGCTTTAACACAAAGGAGGTAAGAGAGCCAGAAAGGTTCGCTGACCTTTCCACGACTCCCAAAGACCAGTTCTTGTACCACTCCTGTCGCTCCCTGATGACAATACATGTTCTGTGGTCGCGATCAGAAACGAACTGGCCGCGGGGTGTTACCCTCCCCCACACTCTCAGCCGATTGCTCTAACATGGATCGCATGACTCCAGGTCATCATTTCCAAATTGGAACTGGCGAGGAGAGTGACTGCGTGGTGCTAGCTGAGGAGCAGGCGCTGCTGCCAAGTGGGAGTTGTAGGTGGCGGCAGCTGGCGACACTCAGCCAGGCTTCCCATGACAGGGAGAGCATCGGGCTGAGAGGATGAATCCAAGGTTAGCAAGTCAGAGCGCGCAGGCAGATTCTCTCTGGTCTCGGGATGCCTCATCTCTGTCTTAGAGATCTCAAGACAGTGGCGCTTTCGCCTTCCATAGTTCAGTTGACGTGTGGCTCCTTTGCACCGAAAGTCCTGGTCAAATACAAATGAAAAAGCTTGATTTCAATGTTGGATGAGCTCATTTTGGACTATCTTGGGACTTCAAAGTGAGCCAACGGCTTCAGGGTTTCCATTTCATAGATTGAACATGGAGGCGCACACCAAGATTTTCATTATTTTTAATAATGGTAATACTTTTTTGGTTAACAGTTGATGGTGAGATGTTAGTAACGTTTTTGCAAATCACAGAATTGGAAGTGATGTAGAAAACAATTTGAGCCAACTTGCAAGAAATAACTCATCCTCCACATATAATCCAAAAATACTTTCTCCGAGATCCATAGATAGGTCCCTCAAAAA
>PVKN010038194.1:0-11121 GCA_004027915.1 Capromys pilorides
CCTTCTTCTTCTTCTTCTTCTTGTGGCTGGCTCAGCCCATGGCATGTGGTGCTGGGGCTCAAACTGCAGTCCCTGCACTTTGCCCAAGCTTGTCTAAGCAGGTGCTTCAGACCGCTGAGCTATCTCACCGGCCCCCTTTTTCTCTTCTTTCTCTCCTTCCTCCCCTCTCCTGTTTCTCTTTCTGATTCCTCATCACTATGAAAGCCCATGGCTTGCTGGTCTGCACGGTACGCCAGCTGCCTTCCGATCCAAGACGGAACATCTCAAGGAGGCGAGGTGGAAGGGAGGGTTTCCCTCCGATCTAGACCACGACCACCCCTGATGCCCGTGCTGCTCAGATCAAGGGGGGAGGAACTGACTCCAGAGCTCACAGGAACAAATGCTGCCCTGTGCGCAGGGCCTGTGGAGCAGGCCGCACGGCTTTCCTCATCTTCAGAAAGCCCAGCCTTCTGTGCAGGAAGATGCAAACCGTTTCTTCCATCTCTTTCTCTGCGTTAGACGTCAGTGAATGCCCTAAAAGCCGAGCTTCTGTGATCCTAGCACAGTGTACAGAGACGTGGGGGTGGGGAGTGACAAGGCCAGCCATCCGCCCAACGAGTTTGCTTCTACCGGGATGGCTAGGGGGTGTGAGCCAGGACCCACTTGGGATGTCCCGCAAGACCGTGCTGAGCACCTCACCCTCCAGACTGAGATGCCTGACCCCTGCTCACAGCCTCTTGTCTCCACTCAGACATCAACGAGTGCCTCCTACGTGACATCTGCCCTATGTATTTTGACTGCATCAACTTCCCAGGAAACTACAGCTGCCACTGCCAGGCCGGCTTCACCCCCAGGGGCACCACCTGTGAAGGTACCGATGACCAGCTCATCACCATGTCTGTGCCCCTCACACCCTCATTAGAAGACCAGGAGAGAAATGATTATGATCTTCATTTGGGGATAAGAAATCTGGGGAGGGCTGGGGAGATAGCTCAGAGGTCTAAGTGCCTGCCTGGCAAGCTCAAGGATCCGAGTTTGATCCCCGGTACTGCATGCCGTGCAGGCCCCCAGAACTGGGTGTGGGTGATTCACGCCTGTAATCGCAGAGCTGGGGAGGCTGAGACAGGAGAATCACTATGAGTCTGAGCTGTGTCAGGAGACCCTGTACCAAATAAATAAATAAATGAAAATAAAAAAGAAAAGAAAACTGGGGGCCAGGAGCCAGACATGACGTGAGTTTTCCAGGGCTACACAGCAATGGCGTGGACCTGTGGGGATCTGACCTACGGAGGGCAGTGGGCAGAGCAATGGGCCAAGGGTGGGAGTGGAGGTGCTCTGGCCTATAGAGAGACTTTTCATACAGAGGACACTGGCAATGTTGAAAGACTTTTTTGCATGCATAGCACTGGGTACTGAGCCGAGGACTTTGTCACTGAGCTGAGTTCCCAGCCCTTTTCGTTTTCTGAGACAAAGCTTTGCTCAGTTATTCAGGCTGGGCTTGAACACAAGGTCTTCCCGGCTCAGCGTCTTGAGGCCTTGCAGGCATGCACCACTGACCCAGTTGCCTGAGATATTTTTGAGTCTCAGTCATGGGGAAGAAAGAGAAGGCACAAGTCACGTTTATTTCTGAAGCTCCTTAGCACAAAAGGGATATGTACTGGCCCTCCTCACATTCTGCCAGTGAAGACCAGTCGGAGTATCTCACCTGGAGGCTGCTGGGACATGTAGTTTCTGGCTGGGACAGCATTTTCTAGGGCAATCAACTGCATATATAATGATAACCTTTCATGAGATTACAGTATAATTCAGGGGAAATTTTTCTATTACCTAGTGATGTTGTAGCTCTTCTACACAATGTATTACTTATATGTTTATTGAGATACTGGCATCACAGATTTATTGCATTGTTAGTTATGTATCATACATAATAACTGCTCCTGGTTTATGCATTTTCTCTACTGTGCCTTTCACTATTATTTTAGGTGGCGTTCCCAGCAGTCCGCGGCACCAAGCATTGAGTATTCAGTCCTTTTGTGATTTTGCAAAATAACTTAATAGATTGAAGTGTTTTTGTTTTTTTTTAAAAAAAAGGACATTTTTGTTACTTACCTATATTCACAAGTTCTCTTATTTATTTATTTGTGGCGGGACCGGGGTTTGAACTCACGACCTTGCACTTGCCAGGCAGGCACTTGTGCCACGGAGCTATCTCCTGGGCCCGAAGTTCTCTGCCTTGTATGTGGCCCAAGGCAATTCTTCACTCTGCGTGGCAAGCCAAAAGGCTGCGCATGCGCAGTTTGGTTTTCATGCCCTAGCAAGGCCCCGGATGGTGCACGTATCGCGCAGGCCCCCTGCGCGAGGAGAGGCCAGGACGTTCCCTGGAAGGGAAAGCGGGGCTTGGCCCGGGGCGCGGCCCCTCTGACTTCCCACCCACTCTCTGCCTTCCAGATGTGGATGAGTGTGCCGCTGACTCCTGTCCCCCCAACTCTACCTGCACCAACACTTTGGGGAGCTACGTCTGCAGGTGCCTCCCCGGCTTCGCACCGAGCAACGGACAACAGAATTTCACAGGCCAAGAAGTGCAGTGCGAAGGTGCATGGAGGTTTGGCTTGACAGCTTCCCCGGGAAAGGAGCTCCGTCTCGTTCCTCCGAGACCCTTGATACCCTTGAATTCTTCGCAGATGTGGACGAGTGCTCCCGGGACCCGTCGCCCTGCGGCCAGCGCTCCTTCTGCACCAACGCCGCAGGCTCCTACAGCTGCGGCTGCGCCCCAGGCTTCCAGCCCCAGCCAGGAGGCTCGGAGACGCACGGCAACTTCAGCTGCAGAAGTAATCGTCACCTTGCCTGTGTCGCCTGGGGACCTGCTGCCTGGCTTCGCCTGCAAAACCCTGCACTATCGAATCTCTGCTCCTTTCTCTCGCTTTCACCTCGTCCACATGCAGTGTTCCTGCTCTGTTCTTACTCCCTAATCCACTCCTTTGAGAAAGTATTCTTGGATCAACTATTAATTAGTTAATATTTAGCAGCCCAGTGCACCATGCATTCAACATTCAGTCCGGATTTTTATTTTTATTTATTTATTTATTTATTTATTTATTTATTTATTTATTTTGTCGTTTTGAGACAGGGTCTCGCTATGCAGTTCAGGCTGGCCTTGAGCTCGCTTTTGTAGCCCAGGCTGGTTTCGAACTCACATCGATCCTCTTGCCTCAGCCTCTCAAGTGCTGGGATTACAGGTGTGCACCACCATGCCCGGCTCGGTCCTGTATTTGATGGGCTTACTACCTGCTTTTAGATAGTTTATGGTCAAGGACAGGCTCCAGAGAGCACGTACCTCATTAGTAATAACAACCAAGAGGAATGCAACAAACGATACAGCAGCGTGTGTTTTGAGGCAAATAATGGGGTGTTTAATATACTCTGAGCAAATGACACCCCGGCGGCAGCTCCCCGGAGGAGTGGGCACCGTCCAGGTAAGGACAGAGCGGGTGCCGAGGACCTGAGGGCCCGCAGGGTATGGGCACACTCGGGGTCACGCGTGTCTGACGCTGTGGGCGGAGCCCCGATTACTCAGGGCCTCGAGTGCTGTGCAGAGCCGTCTAGAGCCTTTTATCCTCAAAAGCAGTGGAGAACTATGCAAGGCTGGAAAATGTAAATGATGAGATTTTTAGACATTAAAGAATATGTGCTCAAGTGGCTGCGGTGACATCTAATCAAGCAAGCGCCTCCGAGGCCCTTCTCAGATAAGGACGGGAACGCCATTGATGCCACCGTGTTGCCTGGACAGTCCGCACTCCGTCTTCCCGCGGCCTCCTCTGTCTTGTTCTCCTACTTGCAAGCGCCCCTCGGGGTGAGCCCCTCTAACCGCACCTGCCATCGTGTTTCCTCTCCAGGAGCCCGTGACAAACGCTGCGAAGCTCTTCCCCGCGTTCTGCTTCCCTGAGAGCCGCCACGCCGGGGTCGCTTTGCCGCCCTTGCACCGTGACTCCCGCACCCCACAGCGGCAGGCGGCAGCTCCTCCCCCAGCAAGCTGAGAGCCGCCCGCGCCTTTCACTCCTCGCTTGCCGCAATCCGCAATCGTAGTCTAACTTGGTTGCTTTTGTTCACCTCCTAGGGGTTCCATTCAAATGTAGGAAAGATTTGCTTCCCCACAACGAACAGGTCCAGCGCTGCCAGGAAGGGTCAGCTGTGGACCCTAAATATGTAAGTGCAGGGGGGGGAGGTCCTAGTTGTTGAGGTTTCCCATGGGGCCACTTCAGTGGGTTATTGTTTCTGCCGTCTGAACAAAACAGGAAATAATGATGTCCTGGGACCGCAGGTCTGCAACAACCCCACGGTCCACGGGGAAGAGCTTATTTGACGGCTTCTGTGCTGTCACTGTCAGCACAGCATTCCCACTTTGTGGTTCAAAGTGGCTGCTCCAGCTCCTGCCATCACATCTGCCTTACAGCTGCCAGGAAGACGCGGTTTTTCCCTTTACACTTAGGCCACATTATCACTTGCGGATCTACACGTTGGCCGGAAATTAGTCACGTGGTCAGGTGTAGCTGCAAGGGAGTCTGTGGAGAGAAGGCGCTTCCCCTGGGCAAGATGCCAGACTTTCTGGGAGGCTGACTGCCTGCCAAGGATGTGGTGCTGATCTGAGGGACACGGCAGGGGCGGTGCGCAGTTCAGCCTGGCAGAGAGGAATCTGGGCCTGCTGACTGCCTCATGAGAGAGCAAAGCTGGCAACGTTTCAGGTCACCCTCAGGGACGGATGTTGCCGTTCTACCCAGGAGCTTGTGGACTAGCTCTGGAACCTACACCCATCAGGGGCCCCTGGTTTTCTATCTAATTTTAACGAAATTAAACGTTGACAAAACGGACTCAACATGAAATTCACCATTTTTATTTTATTTTTTGTCTTTTTTATTTGAGACAGGGTCTCGCTAGGCAGTTCAGGCTGGCCTTGAGCTCACTTGTGTTGCTCAGGCTGGTCTCGAACTTACATTGATCCTCCTGCCTCGGCCTCCCAAGTGCTGAGATTACAGGCATGCGCCACCACGCCTGGCACAATTTACTATTTTAAACAATTTTAGGGTGTGCAGTTAAGTGATGTTGTGTGCATTTACAGTGTTGTGCAGAAATTATAACTACCTGGTCCCAGAATTGGATTTGCCCACTCTAGGTATTGCTTAGAATCAGAACGGGACAGCGTTTTGCCTGCAGCCTCTGACTCCTCTCGATTACTGCTAGGTTTCAGTGTGGACCCTCGCGGCTGCCTGTGCCCAAGATGCCTTTTACGGCTGAGCCAGAGTCTGTTTAGATCCAGCTTTCCCTTTTTGCTCAAAAAAGGAGTACTGCTGTTTGCTTCTTTAAACCATGGAAGACAAAGGCAATGTGATGTTGATTCAGTGATAAAATGGTCAGCCTGGAGGAAGGAGAAAAACCTGGCACTGGTCGCTACCTGAACGACTGTGAAGGCCATAGAAAGCCAGGCGTCAAAAAGCAAGCCCTGCGTGTTCCCACTTAGACGGGGAATCTAAGGCAACCAAGCTCACAGCAGAGGAGAGCGGAGCGTGTGTGTGTGTGTGTGTGTGTGTGTGTGTGTGCACGCGCGTGCGCGGCGCGCGCGCAAGTTGATGGAGAGGTCAGGGTGAAAGAGTAGAAAGTCATGGGTGCATAAAAGCAATACATTGTTTAAGCATCCCCTGAACAAGTGTGGTGGCTATAGTTAATTATTGTCTATTGGATGTTTCAAAATTGTTGAGAGTCTGGGGCTGGTGAGATGGCTCAGTGGTCTGAAGCGCCTGCTTAGGCAAGCTTAGGTAACCACGGGGACCACAGTTTGATCCCCGGCACCACATGCTGCGCTAGCCCCACCCCCAAGGCAGGCTGAGCCGGCCAGAACACAAAGAAAGAAAGAAAGAAAGTTTAAGATCTGCTTTTAATAGACTTTTTTTTTTTTTTTTTTTTGGTCTTTTTGAGACAGGGTCTTGCTATGCAATTCAGGCTGGCTTTAAGCTCACTTTTGTAGCCCAGGCTGTTCTCGAACTTACACCGATCCTCCTGCCTCAGCCTCCCAAGTTCTGGGACCACAGGCATGCACCACCACACCTGGCCAAGATCTGCTTTAAAAAAAAAATTGTTGAGAGTGAATTTCAAATGGCCCCAGTACAAAAATGATAAACATTGGAGGTGAAGGATATGTTAATTATGTGGATATGAGAGCATCATTTTATACCTAGCAAACATACAATTCTAATAGGTTCATTTGCAATAAATATCCTGATGAGTTTCTTTTTTTCCATTTTGCAGTGCCAGGGATTGCACTCAGGCCCTTTCACTTGCCTGGCAAGCACTTACTCTACTGAGCCGTCTCCCCAGCCCCCGATGAGTGTCTAAACTTTATTCTTATTGATGCACACCATGGTGCCCCTTATTAGAGAACAGCGTATGACTTCAACACGGGCTTCTAGAATTTACTGCTCAAGTCAGGGCAGTGAGCCCTTCCCCCTCTTTGTCCCTCCCGGGTCCTTGGGGCCCGCCTGCCCTATGGGGTGGCGGCCGTGGCACTCGCTCCCCGGGTGACTGCGCTCCAGGTCGGCTGCCCCCCCGCCTTCCCCTGCCCACTTCTCACTGCTCCTTCACTTCTGGCAGACGCAGTTCATCCTTTGGGTTTTCTTTCCAGTGGATCCTAGAGCCTCAGAAGCTCAGGCCGCCCCCTAACGCCCTCTTGGCTGGGTGGCCTCGGCTATAGAGGCGCAGCCTGGGGGTCACTGGCCAGTGCTCACAGGGGCCCTTTCTTTGCGGGGTGCAGGACTCCTTCTGTGGCCTCATGAACACCACCTTCCATGTCCTGGACGACGCCTGTGAGAACAAAACCAGCGTCGCATCCCTGGAGGTAACAAGGGGGGTATTTGTCGTCGTGTTAGCGTCTCTGCCATCCTGCAGATGTGGTGGGTGCAGAGCGTCCCCGCCGTAATCACAGCCTCTCTGACTTCACCTCTCCTCGATTACAGCTGTGAGAGTTTCCAAATCAGAGTCCCCTCCAATTCGCTTTTCAGACGTTGGTTGTGGGTTCTGCAAGGACCTGAACGGAGCCGTGGACCCACCGCCAGCAGGGAGGCGGCGCTTCTCCTTCCTCCAAAACCTCCCCTGACCTTTCGCTCTTCTATCTAGAAGCTTCCTTCCCCCCTGACACTGTAAATCTCCCACCTGCTCCCCCTCACATTCGTCTCGGATGCGTCACTAAGGGACCCTACAGTAGGAACCCTTCGGAGACTGCTTCTCTTTTCTTCCTAAGCATCGTGCCTTAGAGAACTGTGTGTGTCATTCTACCAATAGCCCTGTCCCTTCTTGTCAGCCCATAAGACCCTTGGGACACCCACAGTGCCACACATTCAGCGCAGCCTTCTAGGTCCGGGACCTTGAGCCCACCCCTCAGGACCTTCCGCCACAGGAGACCCCGCACCCCTTCCATACCTGGCCCCCGTCTCCTCCTCTGGCACCCGCCTTTCTCCTTTGCACCCTGTGGCCTTCTCCCGAGAGGCATCACCTGTGGCTTGTCCCTTCGTGTCTAGCTGCTTTCACTGGGCGTAGAGTCCCCAAGGTCCCTCTGTGTCATGGCGTGAATGCATGTGTCACCTCTTTCCATGGCTCTTCTCATGAAGGTACCACATTTTTTAATCCCTCCCCATCCCCTCCCCTTCTTCTTTTTCTTCTTCATAAGTAACTGACCCTGTTTAAACTCCCTGGAGCCTTTTATTCGATGTTTACAAATAGTCTTCCTTTCTGTTTTTCTTTTTTAAAAAAATCGTTGGGTTGTTACAGGGTCTCACTATGGAGCTCAGCCAATCCCTGAGCTTGCCTAAGCTCGCCTAGGCAGCTACTTTAGTCTACTGAGCTATCTCACTGGCCCTGTTTACAACCAGTATTAGTTGCCTTGCATACTTCAAATATCTAATGAGGAAGACTTGAAAATCTAACAGTTCAGGTCATCAGGGCCTTCAACTGATGCCAAACTCCACAGATTCTAAGCATATTCTCATTCAGATTCTGCAAATGGTACAGTTCATAAGTAGCCATGTTCTTGAAAATTGATCCTCTTAAAGTTATAAATCAGATTGCAATTTCCAAGGAGATTTTGAAATCTTTTTTTTTTTTTTTCTTGTTCCAGCACTAGGGATAGAACTCAGAACCTTGTGCTTGCCAGACAGGTGCTTATGTCCCTGAGCTATCTGTGGTTCTCTAATATATCCAATTGTTCCACACCTTATAAATAGCAGAAGTTTCCAGATTGTTAGGGTAAAGAACTCAAAACCTTGTAAATTTCACACAAAAGCATTGCAAGCATGGGTTTATAATGTGCATATAGGCAGCTTGTCCTGAGAATTAGAAACAGCGCTTCCCGCTTTAGGAGAATTAGGTCTCCTAATCCAGGGTGCTGACAGGAAGAGTTTATGAGCCACAGAGTCAGGGTCCACACTCTTCTGGGGTGCTTCCGGCTGAGGTTTTCTGGCCACGCTGGTAGAGGAGGTGATGCACAACCCATGCCCTCCAGGGACGGGGCTGGCATGTAGGATCTCACGTCCTGAGAAGCACCTGCGACTTTGCAGCGTCCCGCGTGGGCTCAGAGCCCTTGTGTTTTCGCCACCTGATTCTGAGGGGTAGAAGCTGTTCCCCATAGCTAGATCCCTGTGTGATGATGTCCTTCTGTCCCTTGCGATCTGACGGGAGTGGATTCACGTCTCTCCTCAGCTTACCAGGTTCTGAGCTCTTTCCATGCTGTTTTTGGCGTGGGTTAGGATCGCAGGTCACCGTCAGCTTCCTGAAGACGGCAGTCACCCGGGGGCTGGTTGAGCACTGCTGTTGCTGGGTTACTGCCCTGCCTACCTTGGCTGCATTTCTCAGGCAGAGCCAAAGTCAGCAGCGAGCTGTGTGCCTCTCTCTCTCTCTCTTTTTATTCTGTAAGTGCAAAAGCACATGCGGTTCATGCCTCGAGCGTTTGCTATGCAAAGTTTGGGGCAGTGGTGAAGACTTTACCTGCTGGGGTTGGCCTGGAAAAGTTCAAAATTGGGTCTGATGTCTACCAGACACAAAGTGTGGCTTCTCCATGCCAAACTAGGAAATGACTGCCACTGTTTCATAGGTGTAGTCTCAATATGAAACAAGTATATATATGCTCTTTGTGTCTTTTTCTTTTTCTATTTTCCTGTCTTGTTTCTTTATGTCTGTGTGTCTGTCTGTCTGTTTGTCTGTCTCTCTCTCTCTCTCTCTCTCTCTCTCTCTCTCTCTCTCTCTGGCTCATAACAAGTGTGCATTATTCTTATTTTATGGGCCAGAAACCTACATGCCATGAATGTAAATCTTTCCCTTGATCATCATCAAGGCAGAGGTGAGGCAGCACGTGCCTGCCGCCCATAACTTCAGCCACGCAGCACGCTGAGCGCCCCCTTGCCTGCTCACACATGCACGTGCACCACAGCAGTCTTCTTCCACGGCTGTCGACCATGCCAACTGGGTTCATCTTTCTTCATTGAATCACTTTGTTCAGATTTTCCAGAAATCACCGTGAAATAAATGTCAATGGATGAGATCCTCCACACTTGTTAAGAATTTCTGGAAGGATTTGTTTCTAGAAGAGAAATTTTCTGGGTCAGAGATGATGTGCAGTTTCTGTTGTTAGGGGCACTAACTTGCTGTGGTCCATAAAGGCCATACGAATTTGTACTCCTGAGGGGACCCCGTGAGTCGGGAAACGCAGGGAGCTGCTGGTTTCCTCTCTGGCTGTGCCTCCAGGCGTTAGGTCACGAATGTGACAGGGGGAGGGGGAGGGAGGAGAAGACCAGAGGGCAAAGAGGAGGAATTTAAGAGGCAGAAGAGTGACGGGTAGTGAAAAATAGAAGGAACAATGTGTTTTTGCTTGCAGAGTAAAGCTCAAGTATTCACTTCTGTGCTTGAGCGAACATCCTCGTGGACCAAATTCACCGCGGAAGAGAAGTCCACGCTGGCCACGGTCCTCCTGGAGAGCGTGGAGAGCACCACGCTGGCAGCTTTACTGACATCTTCGGGGAATACTAGCCAGATGGTCCACACAAAGCACTTAGGTAACGGCCTAACTCCTCAGGGCAAAGCCAGCCGGGGGGCCGCGCTCGAGGGGTTAGCATGGCCACGAGGTGCCCTGCACCTTTCCTTTGGTGTCTTCCCTCAGCCGCTCCCAGATCCCCAAGTCCCAGCACAGCAAGCCGAGTGCCATGCAGGACAGCTTCCGTTAGCTGTGTGTTTGGTTTCGGGACCTTCCCAGCAGTGCTGTGGGCCAGAGACCGAGCCCTGAGAGGCGTCGTCAGTCCCCACTGCAGCTCCACCCCCGGGGTCCCGGGGTCCCAGGTCCCGGTGCGGAGGTCCATGGATGCCCACGGGATTTCCTGGTTGGGCGCAGCTCCTCCTTGTCAGCTCTCGCGGGACTCGGGTCCGGCCTGTGGCAGAGCGCCTCGCCCTGCTTGCCTTGGCTTTCAAGTGCGGATGTGGACCCGTCCTGGACAGACAGCCACCTTGCGCCTGTCCCACCAGAACCCTTCTCTTGTACTCTGTGCCTAGATGTCCCCCAAGTCTCATGCGGTCAGAGAGGCTTTTTTAGAGGTGGCTGAATCTAGACTGTGGTTGACTCACAGTACAGCGCGGGAATGAGGCTGAGATTAAGGGCGGGTGGTGGCGGATCAGCCCACTCGGGGGATTAGCACTGCCCTAAGCCCAGTGGGCTGGGCATGACATAAGGGACAGAAAGACCTCTCTCCCTCTCTCTCTCTCTCTCTCTCTCTCTGTCTCTATCGTTGTCTATGTCTGTCTCTGTCTCTCTGTCTCTCTCTGTCTCTGTCTCTCTCTCTCTGGCTCTCTGTCTCTCTCTTTCTTTCTGTCTCTATTGTTGTCTATCTCTGTCTCTATCTCTGTCTCTCTCTGTCTCTCTGTCTCTCAGTTTCTCTGTCTCTGTCTCTATCTCTCTCTGGCTTTGGCTCTGTCTCTCTGTCTCTGTCTCTCTGTCTCTCTCTGTCTCTGCCTCTGTCTCTCTCTCTGTCTCTCTGTCTCTGTCTCTGTCTGTCTCTGTCCGTATTCTTTTTATAACATTTGTATTGACTCCTTTCTCATTGATGCCTATTAGTCTCA
>PVKN010038195.1:0-11106 GCA_004027915.1 Capromys pilorides
ATATGACATACCTAAGTCAATACATATCAATTATAACCACCAATGTAAGTGGACTCAATTCACCAATTAAAAGAAATAAGACTAGCAGAGTGATTTAAGAAACAAATTCCAACAATATGCTGTATACAAGAAACACATTTAACCTGTGAAGAAATTCATAGGTTGAAAGTCAAAGGATAGAAAACAATACTACATGCTCCAGGACCTCACAAAAAAATCAGAGGTAGCTATTCTGTTCACAGACAATCTAAACCTCAAACCAAGAATGATCAAACAAGATAAATAAGGTCACTATATACCTGTTAGGGGAAATATTCAAGAGGAGGGCATAACAGTCATAAATATGTATGTACCAAATACAGGAGCACCCAACTATAAAAGACAAATTTTAAAGGTCATGAAAAATCTACTAACCACTATCTCAATCTTAATGGGGGACATTAATACCTGCTTATTTAAAAGAATAGATTAAGCAGGCAAGCAATAGGCAAAGAAGTAGCAGAACTGAACCAAACCATTGAACAAATGGCCTTAGTGGACATATACATAGTGTTCCACTTAACAACATCTGAAGACACATTCTTTTCAGCTGCACATGGGACATTTTCTAAGAGAAACCACATACTAGACCATAGGCCTCAAGTATATTCAAGATAACAGAAATTATCCCATGCATATTGTCTGACCATAGTGCAATGAAACTGGATGTTAATGACAAAAGAAACCATAAAAACCCCATAAACATATGGAAATTAAATAATATCCTCCTCAACAACCAATGAGTTACAGACAAAATTTAAACAAGAAATTAAACAATATCTATAAGCCAATGAAAATTCAAGCACAACTAATTGACATGTGAGACACAATGAAAGCAATTCTTGGAGGGAAATTTATAGCGGTGAACTCACACATTAGTCAAACAGAGTAAGAACAAATAAATACCCTAATGCTGCACCTCAAGCCTTTAGAAAAAGAAGAGCAAACCAAGCCCAAAGCCCAAAGAGGGGAAGAAATCATAACGATTACAGCAGAAATTAATGCAATTGAGACAAAGAAAATAATACAAAAAACTAATGAATCCAAAAGCTGGTTCTTTGAAAGATTAAATAAAATGGAGACCCCTAGCTAACATCATTGAAAAAAAAAAAAAAACTCAAATTCAAGCCATAAGGAATGAAAAGGGTGAAATCACTATAGATTCTATAGAAATTCAGAAGAACATCAATAGCTACTTGGGAAACCTTTACTCTCACAGAATTGGTAACACAGAAGAAATGGTCAAGACCTTGGATAGGTACAAACTGCTAAAACTAAACTTTATGATTGCCTCCTTTAATTTCAGTTTGGACCAGAATTGCCATTTTTTTCTCAAGTTCCTTCAAGTTTCTCATTATATCATATATTTAATATGCTCTATTTTCCTATGTAACCATTTGTTACAAATGAACTTCCTCCTTGTATCTGCTTTTCGTGTCTCCCAGCAGGTCCTAGTGTGATGTCCAGGCATTGTCATTATCTTCCAGAAATTGTTTAATCTCTTTCTTGATTTTTTTTCTGTGAGGCACTGGTCATTCAGGAATGTATGATTAGGTTTTTTGGTATTTCTACATTTTCTGCGCTTTCTTCTGTGGTTGATGTCTGTTTTTATTGCACAGCTATCTTGTAAACATGGGGGAAAGTGATTCTTTTATATTTACATAATCAAGATTTATGAACTAATTTGTGATATATTTTGGAGAAAACACCATGTGCTCATAAAACAATGTATACTTTGTTGTAAAAATAAAAAATAAAAATAAATAAATAGATTTTTAAAAAATAACATTCTTAAAAATATTGTACTGCCCTGCCCAACAAAGTGGGAAACTAAATTTCACTAATTTGAATATCACAAATAGAAAGAATCATATCTCAGAAGAAGGAAAGAAAACGCAGTTTCAATACTAAAGAGAAATGCACATCTGTTAATTAGAACACTTTCAAGAATCTATCCTCTTGCAAGCAGTCTGTAAAGTGAACATGGTCACAGTGGTGACTTTTACCTGCTCGGTCTTTGAATATTTTTGAAATGACAACAGGAACACAGTGCTCAGCGCCTCCCTGGAAGACAGAAATGGCAGGAGAAAACCATGAACCTGACTTATGCTGCCCACTGGTGGAAAAGGAGGTGCAGAAAGGAGAAAAACATGCCCTACCTTGATGCTGAGGCCAAGGCCACCCACGGGCTGTCTGCGGAGTGTAACAGTTCTGTGCTTTAAAAAATTTTACAAAATAAAAGAAGTTTAGGTTAAAATGCCTGGTCAAAAATCGAATGCAAACTGTACATGGAAACCTCTTCATTTAAATAATTCTTAACATGTCTTTCCAAAGCAGCCTTGGCCTAATCCCTGATCTTCAGACCAGGGTATGGAACACAGAGAAACCAAGGTTGAAAAAATGCATCTCTGTCTTGTGCATTACTGGGAATCCATGCAAAGTCCCACAGAGCAGGCGTCTCTTCCCCTCGTGGTCAGCAAGGATAGAGCTCCTCAAGGGAAATGACCGACCTTTGCTTTCCAAAATTGTAAAGATTGAAGTCACAAGTTGCACTTAGCTCTGTTTTTGGTTTCTCTTATGTGAGAAACCTAAAACAGAAATAAATACAAGAGTTAAACTCAAGAGAGGATGGTGGATGGCGAGACCTTACACAGGAATCCAAACTTTTGCAGCTTCCACCTGAAAGCATTCACGCTATGGCCAGCTGATGTTCACCTCCCTCCAGCCAGACAGGAGCCCTCCCTTTTATTTCATGATTTCTGCTGTGCTGGAGAAAGTTTCTGAGATAGAGATGATAAAAGGTATCTCTGGTTTAACCCAGAAGACCTGGTCACAACTTGGAGCCAGCCTTTAGAGGCTATGAGCTCCAGGGCTGGATGCAGGACTGGCAGGGAACCCCACAATGCCCTGTCTGGGTGCTTTTCTGCATACATGGCCTGGTTACACTACACATCCAGGACCTCAGAAGCCAATCAGAAGAGAGAACAGGGCCCGTCCAACACCATGCAGGACAAACTGGAGAACTGAGGCCAGAACCCAAGCTGGTTGTCCAATGAGTTCTTTCTAAATTCAACCCAGCTCTTTTTGTTTGCAAATAAATGAGATAATACCTTTCTGAAGTGTTCTGCATTTTAGCACTGAATTGAAAGCTGTGTTCTGAAGCCTCATCCATGCTGTGTCTCGGTAGCCTCATGGCTGTGATTGGGCCTAGCTAGCTCTACATCAGCTTCTGGATGTCAATAGTTAGAGATGGGGCTGCTTGCTGCAACATGGATGGTTCTTACCTGTGTACAACTTTGGAGCTCACCGGCTACACTTCTTAACCCACTCCTCTACCACATGGCTCTTCGGTGACTGGGGTTCTATGTACCTCACGCCTCACCTCTGAACTCAACACAAAACTGTAATTTGTTACAGCTTCCAGATTTAAATCCTGCATTTTTCAGAATAGCTTTCAGTCAGCTCAAATGAAGCCTGCCATTGTGACATTACATCTCCAGGTCCCTGTTCCCAGTCAGGTCCATTCCTGTCACAAGGACAGCCGGGAGTCTGCTCCCCAGCTGTTCCAAACTCTTCCTCACGCACCATATCTGAACTGGGCCCTCTAGTGGTGAGAGGAAGGGACAGGCCAGCAAGTCAGAACACAAAAGGGGGTCTTCGTGTTTATTTCTTTCATGACATGCATGATACTACAAAGAGAAAAATCTGTAAGCTAAACATTTAGGGAGGGGCCAGTGAGATAGCTCAGCGGTCTAAAGCGCCTGCTTAAGCAAGCTTAAGCAACTGCAGGGACCATGGTTCTATCTCGGCACCATGCTACATCAGCCCCACCCCCAGGGCAGGCTGAGCTGGCCATAATATAAATAAATAAATAAATAAAGTTTTAAAAAACACTTAGGGAAAGGATTTTCTGAGATATTTTATTTCTCTCACACAAAATATAATCAGATATATTCTTCAGGCTTTGTTTCAGGCAATAGCATTTTACCAGGCTTCAAAGCTAGGAGCACGTATTGGATGAGGAAGTTGAAGCATCTTTGCTCTCCTAGAATAAGGGAGCCATTTCCATTAGAAACACGCTCTGCAGTTTCCACAAGAAAGAATTTGTTGCATCATTTTCTACTTTCCAAAATAATTCAATCAAGCATAACCCCTTACATATGAGGATTTGGGATTCATCTTTTGAAATAAAGAAGTGGCTCCTCATCAGAGTGGAGAGCATATTTGCTCAGCCTGGATATCAAGCCAAATCTTCAGGAGAAAAATTTAAAGATCAATAATCTGGAGTACCTCAGTGTTCATCAGAACTCCTTAAATTAAAACATATGAAACATTGCGGTTGTATCCCTGATGCCTGAGTAGCTGGACTTTAGCTGCTGGCCAGACCCCTACGCACTGTGGTCTTTCCGGGTCTGACTGTAGGTAACATGGGCTGGTGTCTCACCAGATCTAGAAGGTGTCCTGTCCTACCTGGTTGGTGTACCACTCAGTGACTACTTACTGACATAATTTCAACACATGTCTGCAATGCAAAATGATTACATTTATCATGGGAAGCTGCCCATGCACATAACACAGCTTCTCTTTTTCCTCCCCTGCACCTCCCACCTCTCCCTGCTCCCTCTAACTCCTGATCCTCTTCCCATTTTATAAAGCTCTATTTTTATTTTTTAATTTATTCTCTTTTGTATTTTTCTGGATCAATCATTTTTAAGAGAACAAAAATTAGTAAAAAAAAAAAAAAAAACATTAGAAACAATACAGAATTTCACTTAACAAAATGATAGGAATTCAGCAATGGTTGTTGGATTGCATATTGTCATCTTCAAATTAGTTGCTCATTTTTTAAAAAACTTTATTTATTTATTTATTTATTTATTTATTTATTCATTTGAGTTATGGCCAGCTCAGCCTGCCCTGGGGGTGGGGCTGGTGCAGCATGTGGTGGGATTGAACCACAGTCCCTGCGGTTGTCTAAGCTTCCCTAAACAGGCACTTTATACTGCTGAGCTATCTCGCTGGTCCCCAGATTAGGTGTTCACATTACCAGAACTGAGTATGCAGTTTCATTACCAGAAATGAGTATGCAAAATTGATCAAAAAATTAAAAAGAAAAAGATTTAAACATTAACTGTTTCTTTCAACTGACCAGTAGAAATCAGCAGTACAATTATCCAAGCTAGCCTGTGTATATACATACATTTTTCTCCTTCTTTCCTTCTTTCCTTCCCCCATTCCCTCCCTCCTTCCTTCCTCCTTCCCCTCATCTCAGTCTTGCCTTCCTTTTGAACAGCTTCTCTCCATTTCACAGCATCTACTGTACCTTTCAGATTTTATTTACTCTTTCAGGTTCCTACATTAGGGAGATGATACTATGTGTAAGTATTGTTCCCTTTTTTAAAATCCTTTTTCCTTTACTTCCCTCTCAACTTCAACTCTTCTTCCCCTTCTACTGTCTGGGCTTTTGCACAGTTAAAGCAATAGCTCTCTAGGAAGCAGAGTAGTTTATACACAGTTACAAAAGCACCCTTGACTACTCTTTCTCCCATGTCACCTTTCTTTGCAATTTAGGACAAGTGCAAGGACAAGAAGTCACACCTGTAGTTGGGGATCAGATCTCACAGCAAGGGACAGGAACCTGGAAGGCTGGTGAGCTGTAACTGGACATCCCAGAATCGTGCAGCAAGGTGGGAAGTGGCTGGATGTGGCAGAGAGGATGGGGCCCCCAGCCTCCTGGAGTTTCACAGGACCCCAGACTGCACAAGGGTGGATGGGGAAGGTGGAACAGGCTGGGTCACAGCACAGGGCAGTGTTTCCATGGAGTCACCAAGGGACCTCCCTGAGAAAGAGCACACAGTATGCACAGCAGACACCAGGCCACCCGCACCAAAGACAGCGGCCCCAGCATCTCCAGGACACCTTCACAGATGGAAAAACCAACAAGTTACTACTCCATCAGAGAGTTTGCGGACCAACCTTAAAGTGCATATTGCATTTCATGACAGGGCTATCTGCAACTCACCATACATGGGCTTCTCACAAGAAAGCAGGCTTTTTTTTTTCCCCCTCAGTGCTAAAGACTGCACTCAGGACCTTTGTACTGAGCTATAACCCTAGTTCTTTTCTAATGTTTTAATTTTGAAATGGAGTTTCCCTAAGTTTCCCAGGTTGGACTTGAATTTGCAATCTTCCTGTGTCAGCCTCCTAGCATGTTGGGATTACAGGCATGCAACACCACACCAGGCTTCCACCAAACATTCATGAAGAATGTGTACCAGCCTCAGGACCTTGGAACATGGCCCCGTTCACCAAAGCACTTACATTGGCTCCAGGATGGACTCCACCCACGCAGACCACATCCTGCTGCTGAATGGTCAGTGCCTCCTTTGTCAACCTCAGCCGGACGTCATAGGCATTCTCAGAGGCCTCATCGTACAACAGGGCGAGGGCAGTTTTGTTCTGTGGACACAGGAGCAAAGTGGTGTGAAGCTAGGAAACCTGGGGATGGGGATCCCAGGCCCTCCATGCAACCACACCCTAGCAGCAGGTTGCATCCACCCTGTAAGAATCACATTCTTTGTACAGCACTTCCAGACACTCTGGGGCCCTCACAGGAAGTGGACTTGGCCAGGTGTCCTTACATGCTAACCTGGTGCTAGCCAAGCCCTCACAACACGCAAACCCAAGATAGACTCTCTCTGGGCAACCTCTCTGTCCCCTGTAGGACAGCTGAAATCCCTCAGGATCTGATGCAGGACATGGTGACCTAGAGCATCCTTGAGGAAGTAAAGATGCATCTGGAGACTGCATGGAGGCCACCACCTACTGAAGGAAGACTCAGGCCGAGCATGCCTTCGGTTGACATCAGAAGGCATGCCACAGAGCCTGTGTACCACACACACTTAAGATGTTTACAGCAATTTCTATCCAATAAAAATGACACTGGGTCCTCATCCACCTTACCCACCAGGTCTAAAACCATGTGACCTCTGGTTCTTCCTCAAGGTCAAAGGGAGCATGAAAGGGAAACATTGTGAACCTATTCAGGACATTAGGGCAGCCAGGACAGTACAGCTAAAGACTCTCAGGAAAGAGGACCATCAAATACCACCACTGGAAGCAAGATAGCCTTTTTAATACATGGTGCTGGAAGAACTGGCTTTCCACATGCCTAAAACTAAAACTGGACCCTTTTCTCTCACTGCACACTAAAGTAAATTGAGGCCAGTGAGGTAGCTCAATGGACTAAAGCTACTGCTTAGGCCTGTTTAGGCAAAGCCCAGGAACCATGATTCAATCCTCAGTATCACAGGTAGCATCAGCCCCACCCCCAGGGCAAGATGAGCTGGCCACAAAGAGAGAGAGACAGAGACAGAGACAGAGACAGAGAGAGACCAGCTGGAAACTCATTCAACCCAGCAACCAGGCCTGGCATGTGAGTGGAACTTCATTCATCAGACAGTCCAGTGTAGAAAACTGCTACAGAACTCCCTGCAGAGAGATTAGAGACAAGACTCACCCAGCTAATTAAGGAGCAGAACATCATGCCAGAGTGACACAACAGGTTCACCTCCAAGGGCTGCAGTAGGAAGAAGTGCAGCTTAGCAGCCAGACCCAAGCCACACCCACCTGGACAAGTTTGAACTTGGTAGATACAGATCTGGTGCTAAGATAAGAACTCTACCAAAACTCGACACCAAAGGTCAGAAGGCAGGGTTATACAGAACGACAAAGAGAAGCAGCAAAATGTGCTCTCAGACTCCAAGTCCACCCAGAACAAATACAGGAGATTATAGTATAGAAGAAATTGGAAATCACACACCTGAAATCTCTGAAATAACAGCACCTGAAGTAAAGAAACAAATGCAGAAAGGTATAGAAGAAATCAGATTAAAAATAATTTCTGAAGTAAAAAAGAAATAACACCTATAATAAAAGAAGTACTAAGGGCTTCTAAAGAAGACACTGATAAAAAATAGAGAACAATAGAAAATCAATGGAATCCTTGAATGAGCAATACAGGAAAGTGACAGAAGTATGAAGCAGATTCAAAGTGCTGTACAGGAACTTAAAACCTCAATCACAGGCTGGCAAAAGTGTTTCAATGAATGTGAAAATAGACTTTCAGACCTTAAAGACACCACTGCAGCTAGTGAAGAGGGAAGAAAAGATCTCTTAAAAACAACTAGGATGTAGGAAAAAATAATTCAACATCTGCAAGACGATGCAAAGATGAACAACGTTAAGATTAATAGGTATCAATGAGAAAGAAGGAGTCTGTACAAATGACATAAAAAGAATATGGGAAGAAGCAATAGCAGAGCTGTTGCCCTGGTTGGTCGGTTGCCTCTGTTGTGATTGTTGCTGTTCCACCACATGAACTGCTGCTCTGGGCCATGTGCCAATCTGCCTTGGAGCTGGCCAGTATGGACTGAAACCTCTAGTAACTACCTCTCCCATCCTATTGAGATGAATCAAGAAAGAGATGTGAAGCACTACATCCTCAGTCTTCAGGGGAAGAGTTCCAAGAGAGTTCAGAAGGTAGATGCAGAAATCAAACTCAGACCTAGATGCCCTAGCGAAGCCACTTGGCTTGATGACTTACAACCAGGGATTGAACTCAGGCCCTTGTGCTTGCCAAGCAAGTGCTTATTCTACTGAGATATCTCCCTAGCCCTTACTTTTATCTTCTTATAAGTGGGATGTGGAATGTAGAAGCC
The DNA here is from genome assembly GCA_004027915.1 of Capromys pilorides. Taxonomy (NCBI): domain Eukaryota; kingdom Metazoa; phylum Chordata; class Mammalia; order Rodentia; family Capromyidae; genus Capromys; species Capromys pilorides. Next base: position 8,760 of record PVKN010038195.1, read on the forward strand.
ACCTAAAATAACATAGTTACTGACCAACAGGTGTGCAGGTAGGACCTCTTTGTCCATGGGACCCCACACCATCACCAGAACTCTACCCCCACCCACAGCTCGTGACTGGTGAGCTCATAGGCAGGAACACTAGCCCTGCACCCCTGCATCGCTGGAGCTTCTACCTCACCCAGAAACCAGCTCCGGCATCTGCTGTGGAGCCCTGCAGCAAAATTCCCTGCAGAGAGGCTGGGGATCAGACCCTACCAGCTAACCCAGGAGCTGAACATCTTGCCAGAGGAGCACACTGAGCTCTCATCCAAAAGCTGCACAAGGAAGAAGATGAGCACAGCAGCCAGACCCAGCCAGGCACATCTGGACAAGATCAAACTTGGTAGATCTGGACCCAAATTTCAGTAGGTGCTAATGTCATAACTTCACCAAAGTTTTGCACCAAAGGTCAGAGATCACCGCTATACAGAATGATACAGTCAAGAGAAAAATGCAATCTAAGGTCCCGTACCTACCCAGAACAAATATAGGAGACACTAACATACAAGAAAATGGGAATCATGAATCTGAAATCTCTGAATTAGTAGCATCTGAAGTAAACAAACAAATGCAGAAATGTATAGAGGAACTTGGATTGGAGATAACCTCTGAAGTAAAAAAAAAAACTTTGAATTACTAGAGATGTAAGTAAAAAAAAAAAAAAAGCTGCATAAAATTATAGAGGGACTCAGATCAGACATAACCTCTGAAGTAAAAAAAGACGTGTCTAAATTAACGCATCTGAAGTAAAGGAACAACAGCAGAAAGATAGAGAGGAAATGAGAGCAGAAATAATCTCTGAAGTAGAAAAAGAAAGAATAACTATAATGAAAAACTTAATAAATGTCTCTAAAGAAGACATCGATAAAAAATTAGAGTAGAATACAAAAATGACTGAATCCTTGAATGAGCAATAGGAAAGAAAGAGACTGCATGAAACAGTTTCAAAGAGATATATGAGAAAACAAAAACTCAATCACAAGCTGGCAACACCATATAAACAACAGTGAAGATAGAGTTTCAGATCTTGATGACACAGTCGCAGCTAGTGAAAAAGTAAGAAAGGATCTCTTAAAAACAAGCAAGATGCAGGAAAAAAAAAATAAATCAACATCTGCAAGATGATGCAAAAGTGAAGAAAATAAGATTAATAGGAATCAACAAGAAAGAAGAAGTCAATACAAATGATACAAAAAGAACACGGGCAGAAGTAGTAGCACAAAACTTCTCAAATATGAGAAAATAGGGCCGGCGAGATGGTTCAGTGGTCTAAAGCGCCTGCTTAGGAGGGCTCAGGTGACTGCAGGGACTGCGGTTCGATCCCCGGCACCACATGCTGCGCCAGCGCCACCACCAGGGCAGGCTGAGCCAGCCACAAAATGAATAAATAAAGAAACAAACAAACACAACAAGCAAACAAATAAATAAATAAAAAATAAAATTTAAAAAAAATATGAGAAAATAATTGGACATTCAGTCAACTGAAGCATACTGAACTCCAAATAACATCAACCTGACTAAAAATACACCTAGACATATAATAGTCAAAATCCCAAAATCAAGCAGAAGAAGAATATACTAAAAGCCACTAGAGAAAGAAACAGATCACATTTAAAGAAAAACCCATCAGAATAACAGCAAATATCTCTTCACAAACCATGAAGTCAAGAAGAGCATGGAGCAGAGTGCTTCAAGTCCTCCATGAAAACAAATTCCAGCCCAGACTGCTATACCATGCAAAACTCTCTTACAAATATGAGGGAGAAGTGAAATACTTCCATGACAAGGAATAATTAAAGAATTTAATTATGTCAAAGCCAACCCTACATAGACTACTAAAAAATATTTTAGTGGGGGACCAAAATGACCTGATATCTACAAATGAGACCAGAAAGAACACACCAAATAAGGCAACCAATTGAACAGGAGAAAAAGGAGTGAACAGTAGTAAAAGACATGTCAATCATAAGTCAATACATTTCAATTATAACCATCAATGTAAATGGACTCAATTCTTCAATTAAAAGAAACAGACTGGCATAGTGGATAAGGAAGCAAAATCCAACAGTATGTTGTATACAAGAAACACACTTAACTCATAAAGAAACTCGTAGGATAAAAGTTTAAGGATGTAAAACAATATTACATGCCCCAGCACCTCACAAAAAAGCAGGGGTAGCAATCCTGTTTGCAGGCAGTCTAAACTTCAAACCAAGATTGATCAAACGTAACAAAGAAGGCCACTACATACTGTTTAGAGGAAAAATTCAAGATGAAGAGGTAACACTCATAAATATATATGCACCCAACACGGGAG